>JAVQIZ010019284.1:0-15328 GCA_036023535.2 Galaxias brevipinnis | reverse complement strand
GATTGGGTCAAAACTGCGGAACTTGATAGGCGGGCAAAAACAGGCCTAATAATAATAATAATAATAATAATAATAATAATAATAATAATAATAATATGACTTTCCGGTAACAATATGTGTTGCATCTGACGATGCATTACATAATAATAATAATATGACTTTCCGGTAACAATATGTGTTGCATCTGACGATGCATCACATAATTATTGCTATACAGTTTAGAGTAACAGCATGCACTGAAAACCAGAGCCAGCATTTGGCTCTCCAAACTACAACAATTAATACCAATGTACAACATTGGAATGGGTGCTACACCACTAGATGGAGTTAATGGTCCTATGAACAGAATGGAAATAAAGGGCAAACTATATAAGGTCAGTCATATGACAGACAATAGGATGGAAGCTAATACAAGTGGGCGTGTCTATTTGGAAATTGTCAAAGAATATTCAGAGACACCGGCGAAGGAAGTTTGCATGAAGGTAGGTATATTATAAAGTCTATGTCATCATCAACATGATCTTAAATGAAACCTTATGGAAGAGGCTACTTGCTGAGCTGAGCAACCAACGTTTTCGTAATTGCGGCTGGAAGATGATGTGACTAGATCAATATTTAAGGAAGGAATATTCAAGGAAGGACGTTATGGACGAGTCAGGAGTACCTTCACCTGTGCATGGTATCCAGCCAGCGGAAAGAACATATATAAAAAAAATCTTAAATGAAGAAACGTCTCACATAAAAAATGGAAATTTCGGCTTACCAAATAAAAGTTTATCTGTTAATAAACAAGCATCAACCGGTGAAGCCATCGAGCCAAGAGCAGAAGCTTTCCTTACTCCAGTTCCTTCATTTACGACTGTCCTTCCTGGGGTAATGGACACGGAGGGAAGAGTGGATGAAATGAGACTGAGACGGCATATCTTAAAACATGGTAGGTTGAGTGGCTAGAAGTTAGATTTGGGTATACAACAAAACGGGTAATGACCAGTGTGGATTCATTATTCATTGACATAGTTTAGAAAACGTGATTGCTAAAAAATATATATTTTTTAGGTCACTCACTAACGATTACAAATATTTTGCTTAATAACAAGTCATCTTTGCATATTTACAAAACCCATCACCATATCCAAACCAGTCTAGAGTAATTTCAGCCAATTGGTGTTTGGTCATGAAAGAATGCAGCTGTTGTTCATTATTAGGTCAAACCTATAATTAATTGTGTGCTTGGCTATATCTACATTGTTTATAGATGACAACTAGTTTGCTAATTCCCTTATGTCCACATTATAATAATGATTTTCAAATATGGCTTATTTTTGCACTGATGCATCAAACCCACAAGTCAAGTGACTCTTGGCCCGAGGAGTAGGTCAGCTGTGCTACAGTCAAATCATTCTATTAATGTTGATGCATGCTTGAGGCGCTTTCTTGCAAAAAGAACATGACTAGGGATTAAACTTGTACAAGGTTGTACAGTTAGTAGTCAATACACACTTTCACAGGGTTTCGAGAAGACAGAAAACATGAATTGGTGTTCTTTGTGTTTTATTAGCTGTCATATGAGGGTTACATGCAACACAGCACATGAAAACAACCTGGGTCAGGGGTGTTGGCTTGTTTTTGTCATGCTGGAAAGCACAAGCAGTCATGAGTCCACTGCACATCAAGGTACAAGATTAAAAAAAAAAGCATAGGGGAGAAGGTGGGGGCATCAGTGTTATTCTGGAATGTGAAAAAAACATTCTCTCATGCCCCTGCCTCAATTTCTCTATTTTGCACCTGGCATTTCAACCTACTGCAGGGTGCATAACATTGGGCATCTCAGTAAGCGGGGTAAAGTCCACCACAGTGATATCAAGTGTTGTTTTTCACTTGGAGCTCTGATGTCTTGAAAATTGGCCAGTCTTGCATGTGATGCCATGGGGTGTTCAAATCGATAAAAAAATGTGCATCAGTTATGCCTGAATGATAAGATCAGTAAGTGGTAAAAGCGGTCATTCAGTAGAAGAACAACCCTTTAACTCAAGGTATTTTATTTGTATTTGTTTAGGGGGTGTGACTCCTTCTGAGCGGGGGCTGGTATGGCGTTTCCTCTTTGGGATGTATCCCTGCAGCTCCACGGGTCTAGAGCGTTGCCTGCTTGAGGAGCAGCTGACCATTCGCTACCAGGTTATGAAAAGAAAGTGGCAGCAGCAACTGCCCACAGCTGTTTGCTTACGCCTCAATGGCACTGATGGTATGGGCCTTAAAAGTCTGCAAAAACTCTGGAAGCTCAACTTACTCTGTAAATGTAGATGCTGATCATTGCTTTTCCTCTTTGTTGTACAGTTCTATGAACTTGTCCTTTCTCTCATCCTTTTTGCAGCTGAGTTGGTGGCAGCAGTGAGGTATTTTAATCTGAGGGAAGCACAGGCCCAACAAGAGGTTCAAGACCAGACTGAGGAAGTCAGGGACATGCTGGCCTTCCTTGAGCTACAAGCACAGGTCAAATGCATGAAATCTATACAATTTAATAATCTTTCATAGTGACTTTGGTTTGGTTTTATTTTGGAAGAAAATCTCATAAGGCGAAGCACCATGTCCATCAAACTAATAATAATGATCATGCACCAGCTTGCAGTACCCTGTTACCATCATCCTCAATACGTCATCCTCAATACTTTGTTAGCATTCTCTCAAAGCTCAGCTTTGACAATTGCTTCCAAGAAGAATTCTAGAGGTTGCCTTGAATAATAACGGGTTCTGAATCTCTCCATATTGGCTGACAAAATATAAGTTTATCCCAGATAAGATGGCCTCTACTTATTTACATGTTGGTCTATTCTTTCCAATGTTCAGGTTTTGTTTGAGCGTGTAACCTTTGACATAGATGAACTTCAGGAGGCCATACGAATAATTGACAAGGATGTTCCTCGTACCGACAGAGACCTGACCTACTACCTGTGGGTAATCATCCTAATAAAATAAAGCACTTTGAAGAAATCTCAGCTTTTAGCTTACCTTCACTGGACTGGTATAAAGTTAAACAATAGCATCCGCTATAGCCACATCAATAAAGCTTTTGTTCAATGCCCTAATCCCTTAATCCATTTGAGTAATACCTTTTATTTATGCCAAATTTGTGTAGCAATACTTAACTCTATCGCTATATGGTCTTATGAAAATAATAGTGTTAGGCTGCAGTATATAAGTGACAAGATTGCACAATGAACCCTCCCTCAATTGCATTTTGGTTTAAATACTGTTTTACAAGCAGTGTCACAGAGCTGAACAGCCCTAGACCATTAACAGCACGTTAGGCCAGAGAAGGTGTAGGATTTGGTGCCCACTTAATTTCCAGGCTTTCATTATGCAACATTCTTTGGGGTCTGCCAGGTTTGTGATAAAATATGACTGTTAAGGTACTGGCTACAAGAGAAGTAATCTAATGCTATTAAAACTGCTATTCAGTCAGGACAACTATATTCCAGTCAGAACAGCTTGTGGTATGTTTAAATGTTTATTACAATAACATGGTAATACATTGAAAGTTGGCGTCAAGGGTCTACTGCTCCGAATTATTATGTATTTGTGGGAGCCATTGTGGTGAATGAACTGCGGTTTAAGAAGACTTGTAGATTGCGTGACGTAGATAATTGCTTCTGTCTTGACTTGCCTGTATGAATTAGTTTTGCAGAGGAGTCGCTTCATTTATTTTCTTATGGATACTGGACAGTGGTACTGCAAATCTGTTCTTGCTTGAAGCTTTCAAAATTGTCTAGCCAGTTATGTAAAATCCTTCTTGCATATTTCACTTTGACAAACATGAGCTGGTTCTCTAGGTTATTTAAAAGTAAATATTATATTAGTTATTATAAAACGCATCCCATGTAGTTGTCAGCTTTTCAGGATTAGAAGAACTATTAAAGCTCCGTGAACATGGTCATGTGATCACAGGCTCTACTCTAGCATTAGCTCAGGGGGAATGTGTATCTGTCTTTGTAAAGTTCACTACTCCTATCCAATATGTAAAATCATGAGGAAACAGTTCCCCTGAAAGAGCGTTACTGTTCTTCAAGTTATCAAGAATGTGCAATGTTTCTTTACTTGCTCTAGAGGTGAAGGATCTGGCAATCTCCTGGTGTTAAGAAATATTCTCATCACATATGCTGCTTTTCATCCAGGTAATTAAACATTTGGCTAAAATATTTCTTCCACTGATTATTTTTTTATGAAGACGGTATTTTGATCATGTGCTCTATTCTACTTTGTCTTTTTACTCTTTACCCACCTTCTTCCCATAGCTGAGCTTGACTCATCATCACTATATGTTGTGTTCTTCTAGTGGCCAAATAAAGTATCTTCATTGGGAAAGTCTGCTTTGTTTGATAAAATTAGAGTATTTTATCAATCCAGGTAGCTAGGGAAGAGAATAAGTCTCAGTTTGATTTGTTAAATCATTGTCAATCAAATTAGTCTCTTTCACTCCATTTTGCTTTTTACACAATCAGAGGTCAGTTATGCCCAGGGAATGAATGATTTGTGCAGCCGGTTCTTGGAGGTGCTTGACTCAGAGGTGGACACATTCTGGAGCTTCTCCTGCTACATGGAGAAGTTTTCCAAGGACTTCAGGGCAGATGGCCTGCACAGGAAAATAGGTTGGTGTTTGTCTATAAACAAGTAGTAGTAGTATTAGTAGCATTAGCAGTCCAAAGTAGAAGTACTTCTTACAAGAGAAGGATTCATTGAGTTCATTGAAACTGAGGATACTGGAAAGCTACACAATGCACAAATGCTGGAAAGAATGTGTACACATAACTCAAAGTGATGTTGATTGCTTGTCATTTAGAGTTAGAGGCAGCTTTGCTGAAGGAATTAGACCCACAGCTCCATACACATTTGATAACAGACAACATGGAGAGCTTTACCTTCTGTCATAGGTATGTATCTTCACTTCTCCATCACATGTACTTTTTGTGTACATACTTGTGCACATATTCATGAATATTTGTGTGTTCTGCTACACTCACAGGTGGCTGCTGTTGGGCTTTCAGAGGGAGTTTGAGCACAGTGATGCTTTGCGTTTATTTGAGATCCTGAGCTGTGACCACCTAGAGCTAATCTCGCAACAGGTTGACCGAGCCCGCTACCAGGAGAGGCTGACAAGCAAACAGATAGTAGGTAGGTAAAATATAATGCCATGCAAATATTAGTCTAACAATTCCCATTTATGTTTCCCATTTTTTCCTTTGCACTATGTTATCCCACTTTTGTTTTTTCACGGGGAAAGTTCCAGAGGGCAATCCAGGGTCAGAGCCTCAAGCCATCAACACTGAATTCACCTTTGAACTCTTCATCTGTGCCACCATCTTATTGGAGAACAGAGAGTGTCTGCTTAGGTGCAAGGATGATGTAGAGCTCATCCAGTTTACCAACAGGTCTGTTTGTTTTTTTTTGCAATATCAACAATAGGAAAAGAAAGCATATAGGACAGAAATGTATGTATGTATGTATGTATGTATGTATGTATGTATGTATGTATGTATGTATATGTATACATATGTGTGTGTTACAACATTAAGTATGTTATCAACAAGTGAGTACAGACTGGTTAATCCTTTCTAAACCTGGTTCTTTTTGCAGCCTGCAGGGAACATTAAACCTGAGCAGCACTCTAAAGAAAGCAGAGGAACATTTCTACAACTACTGCAAGCGCTCAGCTTGGGACTATATGAACGGATTTTGCAGGGCACGCAAGAGCAAAGAGGACAACTTTCTATACCAGCTTCGCAGTCTGTTTTTCTGAAGCCAGACTTTGTGATTTAGATCACAATATCTTGAAACTCAATTAAAAACAAGGGAATTGCGTATTTCAATTGGGGTTTTAATTGCACAGATCTTTCTTGTCAAATAAGTGTGTTAGTAATTTATCATGATCAAGGTAACAAGCCCACAGGAATAGATGCTGCGTATCCTTAATTTACTTTATTTTGTCATTTCATATGCTACTGTTAAGTGCATAAATGTGTTTTTTGAGTAAGTAATTACAAATGTATTTTACGTGTTTTCAATAGAAGGATCGACTTGTTTCTAAATCTCAGCTTTCGTTTTGAAGAAATTACCTCATTATGTGATGTAAAGGATGAAGGTTCATAGCTTTAATCTAGGATTTTTTGCAATATACTCCTACTGGAAGAACACATTTTCTCAAAGCACTTATAGTACTTTGGTCTCATGCTGCAGATGGTGTGTTAGTGGATAGCTGATGTACCCTTTATTTTATTACCTTATTTTTTTACATATAAAATATACCTGTGTTTAGTGGGTTTGCTATGGTACAGGGTTATCCATCATCCTTTTTGAGGTTGATTGAAGAGAGATTGTTTGTGGAATCACAGATAGGGCCCACTGAACGAAATAAATAAAATATATTAGAGTTTTTTAGTTTCTTTTTGAGTGTTGAGGAAGACTGTACTTGTGTGTCACTTCTCCAGAAATAGCACACATAGAAATCCCTCCCTTTTCAGTCTGACAAGTGCATGCTCAGCTCTAAACAATTACCAAATCATAATTTTATAGGTGCCCTTTCCATTATTTACTTATTTGGCCAAACCACAGCCCCACTGCAACAAAGATGGAGGACATAGAAAGACAGAAAGCTAGTGAGAAGGGGTCTATTTATACAACTGTTTGACATTTCAATCTTCTAGCTATACCCTGCGTCAGAAAGAGACACTGCTCATTCATGCGAGATTATTGTTTCACTGTCGTAAATTATGTATTTAACATAAGTTATGTTTTATTCATATAATCTGTGTAACGTTTGCTACAGGCTGGTTAGTATTCATGAAACAGATCAATAAACTACACAGAAATACTATTCACTTGTTTTATGGATTCCATTAGTATTGTTGATCAATTTATGTGTCACCATGGTGAGTTATTTGTATTACACTTAAAATACAAATATAATATTTATTTTTTGGTCAACGTTTATCTCATTGTCCAGTATAGAAGCATATGAACCACAATAGCCCTAAACCGGGTTCACTTCCAAAGTTCCACGTATCACAGAAAAACAGATTTTAGAAATGGAGCCTTAATGTGACTGATCTGATAGTATAGATGCGCTTATAGATAATCAGTCTTTTTAGTCCTCTACATTTCCATTCCTTGCTATTATAGGATTATCCCACGACCTAAACACGTGTATGCCCCTAGAACTTTCTCTGGTAGTGTCACCTGACTCCTGATGGAATCTCCCTGGACTGAGCTCTATATGAACTGGGGGATTGAAACACTCATCCTCTTAGTCTGCTTGTCCAGGAGAAGGAGAGGAGCGCTGCAGTGGAACTGAGCTGCCAGTGTTGTGTGTTGGGCCCAAAAATATCTTTAATTAAGTAAACTTTCAAGTCTTGTACATCTGATTGAGCAAGGTAACCCCTTTCCTACGAAGCATTGCAATCAGCCTTGAATTTTAGTGTGCTTTGCTTGCTGCTTGACAAACGTATTTGTTCTCAGAGTAAAGAGGGAGGCTTGCATGCTCATGCTAAGCACTTTGAAAAACTGGCTGCTGGATAAAAACTGTCCTCCAAACATGAAGTTACTTAATGGTGTATCCAACAAGCAATTTCCAATCTCATTTGGCTTGCACTATGTCAACAGGACATGAAGTCTGCTGGATTTTTGATTGGCACCAACTTGCATGGTCCTTTTGAACTGAGAAAGCTGCCTATGCATTTCTTGGCATGTTCAGTGAGAGAAATGTTTTTGTTCACAAAGACTACACACAGCCTTCTGCAATCTATCTCAAAAATAAAAACATGCATTCACGTGTAAGCTTTTAAAAGTGTTGTCATTGACAAACAAGTGAAAATCAAGTGGAGTATTTACACTTAGACTTTACATACTGTTTCTACTCAAATATGTGGTAAATGGTAAACGGACTGCATTTATATAGCGCTTTTCAACCGGAATGGAACCAAAGCGCTTTACAATGTTGCCTCTCATTCACCCATTCACTCACACACTCACACACCGATGATGGAATCAGTAGATGTCATTTCTCATGCAAGTCAGTATATTCTGTTTATGACTAAATATAATATTAGCATTGCTTATCTTTAATAAGGACCTCTAAATTCAACTAAAACTTTGTTACCTAAAAATAGATACTGCAGTGGTAGTCAGCTGTTGGAAAAGAGCCACTTAAAACTTGAAGTCTCAGTAGATTGCATTTCATCAGCCTGGTTACAACACTAGGGTGTTATGTTGCTGGAGCAGGGGCAGATGAGGTGGGAGGGGTTGGAATAAGACCTGCATCTAAGTTGGCTGGTGAAATGACTGTCCAATGAGTCATGTGCTAGTTTAATAAATCACACTGATGTTCCCTGTGTGTCATGTCAACACTTCAAAGAACAGTTTAGCCATGAGGATCGTAGCTAGTTAAGTCCTCAGAAGGCAGTGCATCTAGGCTTATGTGAATGGCTGTGACATAATGTGAAGACTAATGGTGGAAAAAGTAAAACAGTATTACACAAGTCAACTATTTTGTTTTCACTTTCTTAGCAAGCTAATCTACTACCAGTTACCAGTTACAGAAACCCCCAAATTGTTTTGACAAATTTCATTGTGATTATTAATGTCCTCCTTCCAAATTATTGTTGGATGGTTAAGTATTTAAATGATTTTTAAACAAGTCGACTACCCCTATATTTGTTCTCATATTAAAAAACAAATGTACCGTAGTGTGCCTTCCATTTACAGAAAAATACATTACATTTATAATGCTGTATTGAATGTTGTTTTTTCTTTAGGATGTCAAAAGGACCAGCAGT
Organism: Galaxias brevipinnis; assembly: GCA_036023535.2. Lineage (NCBI taxonomy): Eukaryota > Metazoa > Chordata > Actinopteri > Galaxiiformes > Galaxiidae > Galaxias > Galaxias brevipinnis. Next base: position 6,506 of record JAVQIZ010019284.1, on the reverse strand, counting down.
AGGCATAGATCTAGGCACCACATATTCATGTGTGGGCATATTCCAGCATGGCAAAGTAGAAATCATTGCCAATGACCAAGGTAACAGGACCACACCCAGCTATGTTGCCTTCACGGACACTGAGAGACTTATTGGAGATGCTGCCAAAAACCAGGTGGCCATGAACCCCGCCAACACTGTGTTTGGTAAGGGCTCAACACCATTCTGGTCCTGGACTGTTGAAGAGTGTGACATCAACTCAAATTAATTACTTTCTTTGTGACGTAAAAAGATCAATGCCATTTCTTTTGTTGTGGTCCTGCAAATTAAAAAAATTTCGATATTGGTAATTTTGTGATAGTCAGCGTCATGCGTTGTTCTTTTTTTACCCTTAGATGCCAAGCGTCTCATTGGTCGTAAGTTTGATGATGCTGTAGTACAATCAGACATGAAGCACTGGCCCTTCAACGTTGTGAGCGACGGTGGCAAGCCCAAAATGGAGGTAGAGTATAAAGGGGAAACAAAGACCTTCTTCCCTGAGGAGGTGTCCTCCATGGTCCTTACCAAGATGAAGGAGATCTCTGAAGCTTACCTTGGCAAGGTAGGATTTAACTAGTCCAAAACAAATCCATTATGCTTCCTTAAAGAAAGAAATGCAACTCTAAATGTGTTCTGTCTAATGCGTTTCATTCCCTCTTCAGACAGTGACAAATGCAGTCATCACAGTACCTGCCTACTTCAATGACTCCCAGAGGCAAGCCACCAAAGATGCTGGACTCATTGCGGGGCTTAACGTTCTGCGCATCATCAATGAACCTACCGCAGCAGCTATAGCCTATGGCTTGGACAAGAAGGTAAGCAAGTCACATCAGCGATATTTTTAATCAAACTAGCTAGACAATTATTTTGTAAATAATACATAATCCTTATTTTTACTCTAGGTTGGTGGTGAACGTAATGTTCTGATTTTTGACCTTGGGGGCGGTACTTTTGATGTGTCTATCCTGACAATTGAAGACGGCATCTTTGAGGTCAAGTCGACAGCAGGGGATACTCACCTGGGTGGAGAGGACTTTGACAACCGCATGGTTAACCACTTCATTGCTGAGTTTAAACGGAAGTTTAAGAAGGACATCACTGGCAACAAGCGTGCCGTCCGTCGCCTGCGTACAGCTTGTGAGCGCGCTAAGCGCACCCTCTCCTCCAGCACCCAAGCCAGCATTGAGATTGACTCTCTTTATGAGGGCGCGGACTTCTACACCTCTATCACCAGAGCCCGTTTTGAGGAGCTCAATGCTGACCTCTTCCGTGGTACCCTGGAACCTGTTGAAAAGTCCCTGAGGGATGCCAAGATGGACAAGGCTCAGATCCAGGACATTGTCTTGGTTGGTGGCTCCACGCGTATCCCCAAGATCCAGAAACTGCTTCAAGATTTTTTTAATGGCCGTGACCTCAACAAGAGCATCAACCCTGATGAGGCTGTAGCCTACGGTGCTGGTAAGTCTGGCCCCTGATGTAACAGTTCCGTAGAATTATTGAAAACTAAGCAATGCAATGTCTAACATCCTGTTTTTACTATTGCAGCTGTACAGGCAGCCATCCTAGCCGGAGACAAGTCTGAGAATGTGCAGGATCTGCTATTGTTGGACGTCACTCCCCTGTCTCTCGGCATCGAGACTGCAGGAGGGGTCATGACTGTTCTCATCAAGAGAAATACCACTATCCCCACCAAGCAGACGCAGACTTTTACCACCTACTCTGACAACCAGCCAGGAGTGCTTATTCAGGTAAGGTATCAGCAAGCTTCTCTTATTACTACCCAAAATGCATAAACTGCGTACGTTTGTCAGTCACAGTCAAGTATCAATATAGTTATTTTGTTTGTCACTTATTTTGTCATCCTCTTAGGTGTATGAGGGTGAGAGAGCCATGACCAAGGACAACAACATCCTGGGCAAGTTTGAGCTGACTGGAATTCCACCTGCCCCCAGAGGTGTCCCTCAGATAGAAGTGACCTTTGATATAGATGCCAATGGCATCCTCAATGTGTCTGCTGTGGACAAGAGCACTGGAAAGGAGAACAAGATCACCATCACAAATGACAAAGGTAAGGTATATCTTGCTGATAAAAAATATAAATATTATTCTAGCTATCAAATGAAAACCTTTAAACTACTTCTCAATTTCTTGTTTTCATGTCTTCACCAGTGTTCATTGTCCTAAGTGTGTGAACAAGCTTGAAAACCTTAAACCTTTTCAAACCCATTAGAAAAGATTTTGTAGTACAAAAAATTAATTGTAGCCAACCCAAAAAAATGTATCTGAATTACAAAAAGTAATATTTCTCATTCAAGATACCGAAAGCCTTGATATATTACAACTTAAAAATTCCACAAATTCATTCTATTTAATAATCTGCTTGTTTGGGGTATTTTTCTTCATTCAGCTTTTGAAAATATGTTGTGGGGAAATAATTATGTGAATTTAATGTAATATAACTTCAAACACATATAAAAAGAGTAATTCCTTCCCTCAGGGCGTCTAACCAAGGAGGACATTGAACGTATGGTACAGGAAGCTGACCGGTACAAAGCTGAGGATGAGGCCCAGAAGGAGAAGGTCACTGCAAAGAACTCCCTAGAATCTCTGGCCTTTAACATGAAGAGCACTGTGGAGGATGAAAAGCTTCAGGACAAACTCAGCCCTGAGGACAAGAAGACCATCGTGGACAAATGCAATGAAGTAATCGCCTGGCTGGACAGGAACCAGGTAAAGCCTTATCATAGACTGAACAATGGATGACATAGTTGTCAAGTGTTCCAATAGTGGTAACTTAACAAACTCCCACCTTTTTCTCTTGCTCATTATTGTAACAGACATCATTCACTACTCTGGATAATTTTTCTGTATATTCTAGACTGCAGAGAAAGACGAATATGATCACCAGCAGAAAGATCTGGAGAGAGTATGCAACCCCATAATTACCAAGCTGTACCAAGGGGCAGGTGATATGCCCGGTGGCATGCCTGGTGGAATGCCTGGCGGTATGCCAGGAGGAATGCCTGGCGGCTTTCCTGGTGGAGCTGCTGGCTCCTCCTCTGGCCCAACCATTGAGGAGGTGGATTGAAAATTCTGCTGCCATTCTCATCTAAGGTCCCAAACATTGACCAAACAGAATAGATGTCTATACATATGGCCAAAAAAACCATTTAACACAAAAAGTCGATTAGAATGTGCAGCAAAATGAAACTCAAAACATTTACAAATTTAATGCAAAATATTGAATGGAATTGCACGTACTTTTTAAGTCCAATTTGTAAAAACAATATAAATACATTGCATCACATAATAACTGGTATCACTATTATAATGCGTGGTATGTATATAAATGTTTAAACAGGATTTAAAATACTAGGCTGCCATTCTTCTGTTCAGTCTTTTCAACTTTGAAAAAAAGTGTGGTCACATCTTGTACTATAATTTTCATAAAAAATGAATCTCACGGCAATCATTAAATAATCAATAAAGATCAATAATGGGACTTTGACACACGTTTCATTTTCTGCTTTTATTGCTTATGTATCTTTCTACCTGTGTACTATGTAAAGAAATGTATTTCCACACTTTACTTAAGGCATAAGCTAACATATTTTATCTGGTTAACCGTAAACATGCAACTCTCTTGAGCAACATTGTTTTATTGTGGTAGTGTGATGGAAGATAAAGGACAATGTGAAAATTAGACGTAACTTCATACATTAACTAGATAAATCAGGATTAACTTTCTCAGTAAGGAATAGATCCTCATTTAATGTATTCTTGTATTTCATGTCAATTTCAATTATATATTTTTTTAATGTTTAGTGTGCTTCAATGTTTTAAGCAGAGTGGCAGCCTAAGAAAACTGTCAATAAAATTAATACAGCCAGCCAAAGCATGGTCAAATCAGCTGAAGCTATCTGCCACCTTGAAACCTCTGTCAGCTAGTCAATGCCACTTGCAATGACCTACCATAAGTTTTATGCTAGTGTTGTGTAAGGCTTACACATTTCCAATGAATGCTTACCACGCAATTTCAGAGAAATTATCATATGACTGTTGTTTACCAAAATAGGTAAACATTTCACAACACTGGTGTAAAACTCATGGTAGGTCTTTGCAAGTGGCATTGACTAGCTGACAGAAGTTTCAAGGTGGCCTTTTCAAATGGCAGAAGATAAGATTAAGAGTAAGATGCAAGATAAGAACATATTACATAAATGCACTGCCAAGGACATTTATGAAGAGCAAGAATAGGTTTCTTTGATTCATTTCTCTTTTGGTCTGGTAGAGCAGGACTGTAATGTGATGTGGAATATATGAGGCCTATAATAAGGTGTGAGTCAGACCTGTTGACTCATTTTGTTTAATTTCAGCTGGAAATAAATATGACAAAATAAGTAGCCATGACGGGCTGTAATAGACAAATCACAACATCTCTCATTCTCTATTTCAAGAATCAAGTTTCAGTAGATTGTAGAATGACTGGAATATACAATCACACAAGCTATCATAAGATAATCAAATGGGGTCAATGCGTCACATCTGGAACGTGAAAGCACATGAGACATGCACCATTGTACTTATATGCTAAAATAGAAAAGACATATGTATGCACATGTACATCCTTCAGCACTTTCAGATGTGTCTGTTTCTGTCATACTGACCAAATTAGCTTTGCTCAACTAAAGGTGTATTCATAGTAGTATTCAAGGTTAGAGTTATTAGTAGAGAAAATACTTCAAGTCCAAACATTTTGTCCACACTCCCCAAAAAAAGTATTATAGACTTTCAATGCCCAAAAATGGTCAATTTTATTATCAACAATGAGCTCTGAGAAAATGGGAGTGTATGACTGAGCTGTTATCTATTCTGTGAGACTGTCCCAGCTGCTGACCAGCAGACCCCACATTTCCCAGCTCTATCATGCCTGGGAGGAACCCGAGGGACGTATGGATCATACTGTGAGAGCTACAACATGTATAAAAGAACGACCAAATTGGATTTGATGCAGAAACGTGAAGCACAGTCTACACCATGGCCGTTCTCTTGATCTTCAGCTGTCTTGCTCTAGTGGCCTCTGCACTTGGTGAGTGATCATAAAGGTGGAAGGATACAGTACTTATTGCAAATCATTCTATTTCCAGAATTTTTTTTACGAGGTGCGATATAAAAATTTTATGTTTTCTATATACTTTATCAAAACTGCTGAACATATAGAATAATGGGAAGGTAGATCAATTATCCTTTTGTCTGGCCTAGGTTGCGGAGTGCCATCAATTAAGCCGCAGGTGAGCGGCTACAACAAGATTGTGAATGGGGAGAACGCTGTGTCCGGGTCCTGGCCCTGGCAGGTGTCCCTTCAGGTAACCAAACCCTTACTGTGGAACAGAGTTTTCAAACCTTAGCTTTGCTGAAAAACACCCCACCATTTATATGACTAAATATTCTATATTAGTAATACAGCTGCAACATTGTTTTAAAGGATTTAGGATCAATATTGAGTTGTTTTAACAAATAAATACTTCCCTGTATTTATTCATACTTCACAGTTACCAGTGTGTCTGCCTATTTCTCTCCTCTCATTACATCCTGCTATTCTCTCTTTTCTTGCTTGCCTCCAGGACTACTCTGGATTCCATTTCTGTGGCGGGTCTCTGGTCAACCAGTACTGGGTGGTCACTGCTGCTCACTGCCGTGTGTCGTAAGCTGTCCATCTACAAGCCCTTAATTTAATTGGGAATTGCTCACTTAGGTGGGAGCTAAGTTCTAAATCTCTGTCTGTCTTTTGTTGTCTGCCCATTGTTTAACTTAGTCCTGGTCGTCACCGTGTCATCCTGGGAGAGCATGACCGCCAGTCCAACAGTGAGCAGATTCAGGTCATGGGTATCGCCAGAGTAAGTCTCAGTTCCAGCAGTGGGCCTCTCTTCCACCCATCATGAAGCACTGTCAGCAGCTTTCTTCAAAAAAACGTCTTTTTTTTTTTTCAAACATTTCTCAGAAAAGTCTACTAAAGTGAGATTTCCATATCACGCATTTGCAGTGAATCAGATACATCTACAGCAGCTCTATTTCCGTCTTTGCTTAAATGTGACATCATCTATGCATATTCAGGGACTGTGCTTTTTTCATCTATCCCTGTGTAGGCCATCACCCACCCCTATTACAACGCCCAGAACTTCAACAACGATGTAACTTTGTTGAGGCTGTCCACTCCTGCCCAGATCACGCCTCGCGTGTCCCCTGTTTGCCTGGCCAGCTCTGCCACCAACATTCCCTCTGGGACCCGTTGTGTCACCACCGGCTGGGGCAAGACTGGCACAACCTGTGGGTGGAGCAAGCCGTCACAACACACTCACACAGACAACTTCCATCCATCCATCCATCCATTAGCTATACCGCTTATCCTATGCAGGGTCGCGGGGGGGCTGGAGCCTATCCCAGCCGACACAGGGCGAGAGGCGGGGTTGCTTTGCAGTGATGCATAA
>JAVQIZ010019264.1:0-84201 GCA_036023535.2 Galaxias brevipinnis | reverse complement strand
TTGACGGGGAGTCCTCCCAAATCCTAACAGCCCGTCGCGCGAAGCGTCTTCTCAGTGCGTCAAACAATTGCTGATTGGTCGAGCAGGGTAGGAAGCAAGTAGATATTCGACAATATTTTGTCTGTATCCAAACAAATGAAAACGTAGATGACACAATGAACTGGAGCAGATAGGCTGATTTTCAATTCGAATCATATTAGTGGTTTTCTATGCACTTAGCTTGTACATAGTATAGCCTATTCATATAGGCTACAGGCCTATGTTGTTGCATATGTTGTTGCACTGTTTTCTGTATTGTTTGATAAACTGTATATGAATATATTGTGCAGCACTTTGGTCAGCTCTGCTTGTTTTGAACGTTTTCTATAAATAAACTTGATTTTATTTGATATAAGAAAATATGAAAAGCAGTGAGCAACCTCTGATCTCTTTGTTTATACTTTCGCGGGACATGAACGGACGTTTCTGTGTCTGTGCTTCTTCTACGGATTTCTGTACATTCTGGATTACTGAATTCGACACTGCCACCTAGTGGACCAGTTAAACTTACGTTGAAGTATGTAGGCAAACTACTGTGCGAACGTAAGCGCCAAATGAATGTTTACATTGGCTAACGCGATCACGCAGAAGTATAAACCAGGCTATACACACACTCCAGGGCCTTGGGACATAACAGGATCTTCACTGCATTGCAGGAATAGGTCAATAACACACAAGCGGAGTTGGGTGTTAGAGTCACCTTAGCATCCGCGGAGACAAACTGAATACACAAAGGGTGCACCAAAAAAGCATACAAATTGCCTATCTGCTTCATCATATCCAGAGCCAGGAGAAGAGCGGACTCATATGACAGAGCTTATAGGCTACTAGTCTCCAATGGCTCGAGTCGTGTCTTGGCCGGGAGACTGGCAACATTAGAAGTTTGAACCTGACCAATCATTGTGTGCTGTCTTTCACGACATCGCGCGAGTTCATACGTCATCGGGGAGGAGGGACAAGAAACAGTTCATCATGGTTACATTTATGCACCAGAGAGCACTCCTCTTGGTCATCCTATTGGTCTACGTCAAGCGACACGCCGTTGGAATTGTAGGAGTTCTGACATGCTAGACTTTTCGTCATGGTGTCGTGAGGCATCTCAGACCCTACATTGGAGCTCACAGATTATGTCACACTATCGTTCGTCGTTCCCGACGTTCAAATTCGGGCCAGACCCTGGCCGTTAGTTTGCAACGACAAAATCATGCCAAAATCGGGCTGAAAACGTGAAGTCTGATCCCAGCATAACACTATACCCATGTCCCAGGACGGAGCAATAGATTTAGCAAAAGGATTAAAAGCTGTTTTCCCAATTTGCCAAGTCACACTGAAAGGAAACCAGCTGAGCTGAAGCTCTGCGCAACACGTCACAAACACATTCCACTTTATCAGGTGCACTGTTCCCTTGCTCTTTGAATAGCGGCTATAACACTCGGATCCAGACCCTGTGTTGTTAACCTTTGCCTTTCAGGGGCCAGACCCAAAGCCACCACATGACTTGTTTGGATACCAAACCTCCCCACATTGGCTTGTGATAATAGATCAGAGTGCAACGGTATAGGTCAAGGCTCCGCTGCTAGTGTGTTGATTATCTTCACTACACACCGTCGGCTGAGCCACCGGGGAGCTACAAGAAAAATGGATAACCTCCCTTCTCTCACCCTTTCAGAAAAAGCAAAAGAAGAGAAAGTGGGGTAGGCACATACGAAGCAGACTCTCTCACTCTGAGGATAACAGGCTATGGGAAACATTTGGAGTGTCCCTAAAGATATGGAACTGTTTTAACCTTCAGAGAGTTTGAAATCAGCTGAATGCAATGGTGATGGTCCTGTTAGTTCTGCTGTTGGTCGTTTGTTAAGGCCATACTCGTCTGTGTGCTCACACTTGTAAAAGTGGGAAGAGAGGTTGTGATTTTTGATCTGCTGTCCTTGCGCATTGATTTGATCAAGGTTCTGACACGTATTTCCCCTTAGGACCAACTAAGTCAATATCAAATTATAGAAATAGAGAAATCAATGTGCTAGTTAAAATACTCATTTTGCACCCAATAGACAACAGAGTCTTTTTAAGGTTTATAAGGCTTTTTAAAGTCATGCCTCAGCACAACATTCTAAACCTAGTGGCTTAAATAACCTCCACAAAAGGTCACAGCCTTGGGAAGAACAATGGATACCCGAAAGGTCTGATACGTCCTAAAAATTCCTTATCTTTAAAAATTATTTAAGCACTGTGGCCCGACGTTTGGCCAAGGGCATGCAAACTTTCAACTCCTTAGTACTCCAGCATTTTTAGGAGAGAAGGGTCAAAGATCAAAAAAGAGTACATTAGTGCCTCTCTTTGTTGAAGAGAAAGCCATGCACCAAGGTTTCAAAATTAGCTTCACTGAACCTTTCACACCAGTACATGTATAACCATGCAGGTCGTCCCAGAAGGTTCTCCGTTCCGGGTAAGACCACAGACATGATCGTCCTGACACCACTGTAAGTGCTGTGTTAGGGTCTTATGGGCCCATATAATTTCTGCCCGTATGCTTATTGTTTTCACAAGTCTCTATGTATATATAACTTGAGTTCCAATTGTTTCTTTGCTGAGTCTTTGTTTGCATAGGCAAACCCGCATGTCACTGCTTTTGAGAACCCTTAAAGTAAAGCTGACTCGGAACAAGCCTTGTCTTGAGCCCACATTTATTATCTCTGCTACTGGGTCTGCCACATAACATTCAGAGTGGGGAAACAATTGATCATGTAACGCTGACATTAACTAGCTGTCCCCAATGATATAAGAGAGAAGCATGCATGCAACAAAAACAGCCTCTTCTTCTCGTCTCAGCCACGGGCAGTGGAGGGTAGGACGAGGGTAAGGTTGCGTTGGCAGTGTCCTGGAGCAAATTTAAACACCATTGACTTCTCTGCAGATGTGTGGATGACATGGATCTATCTCTGAAGATCAGAAGCACAGAAAATGCTAAAATGGTGATATAATTGGCAGCATTCAGGGTCCACTCTACTCCCAGCATGACGGACACCCTTCTCAAGCTGGTCCAAAAATAACCCCACTTCCCGAAATGACAATGAATCTCGCTGATGCGGTACACTTCACCTGTACAAATGGTCCCAGCAGATTATTTGCAATTGTAAGAGGCAGTTTGTAGGACGTCCTGGTGAAGAGGTCATCGGAATGTTTTAGACAGTAGCAAATATCATCATCGTCCTCGGCGGCGACCCCAAAGTGATGGAATGTGTGTGGGACAGGCTCCACGTAGGGAGCAAGCTGAGCCACCATTTGTTTGAACTTAGCGTTTAACTGGCCAGTGGTCTGTGCAGCCAGGGACTCACACAGAGCCCATTGTTCACTTCCTGGCGCGGGCAAGTGCGCCGGTATTGTTGAGGCTATTAGACCCTTTCCTCTGCCGCTTTGAAGGCACCAATCTGTCAGCGCTTGGGGTCAACATTGCATGGTGAAACAAGAGCATCGCTTATCCTTAAGAGAGAGCGAGAGAGAGAGAGAGAGAGAGAGAGAGAATAGCGTCTCCGTTTCTCGTTCACTTGCATTAAAACTGGCTCTCGGAGGGTATTGACATAAATGGTAATAACTGCTGTGGTCTGGGCATTTTTAAATCAGTCAACATCTCTCTGTTACGTATATTAGACCTGGGGCCATTAGTGATGCTAGATATCTCCACTGACCAGTTCCATAAAATGTAAAGATTGTTTATTTTGGCTGGGGTGTTGGTGTGCCAAGGCAAATATTTTGGTTGATTTGGACCAAAGTAAAAAACACATCCATGATGTGGCAAATAAACAAACAAATATTGGTTTTAGATGAATCCACAAGTAGTCTTCAAATCCCAGTGGTCATTCAATAAAATATGTGTCAATAGAAAATAGTATACTCTACTTCACTGATGTTTTATGCAAATAATTTTTTTTTTAAATGCATGACACCCAAATTGATCAAATCTAGTCTAATTGCTTCCCTGGAGAAGGATGCTTATTAAAACAGCATGATATTGTAAAAAAAAAAAAAGAATGCAGTGTGATCATGCACAGAAAAAAGTGATGGCAAAAGTTGATTAGCATAAGTTGGATCCCTGTGGCTAGGGCATTAATGAATGCTGAGTGGATAATGTTGATATTATTGCATGTGTTCAGTTTTACTGAGGCCATTTGTAAGTCACCACTTTCCAACCCAGACCTCTCCACAGGCTGTATGGGCAGACCTTGATTTTAAAGACATTAGTTAATACATTCCTGAAGTCTTCTATAAAAATTTGCTTGTTAGTAAGTGTGGGGTCCTGTTTGTCATGTTGACTGACTGACACAAGGAACACAAAACAGGCTCAATGCTTTCATGTGAACTGCATCAATCTCTGCTTGGGTTTCAGAAAAACTTCAAGGGGCTCTTTTAATGTCTTCTCATTGTGTCCCCTACTTACCAGATGGTTGCAGGGTGTGAGTAGGGCACTGAATCACGCCTCATCAAAAACATTTCAGCCACTGGCCAAGGGCGTAAATCCCGCCCCAGACAAATGTTTCCACTGTTGAATGATAAGTGGCGCGACTACGGTCGTGACATATTGTTTGGTGTATAGTTCAATAGGACTGGCGGCGTTCGGGATGCGCTGTTTCTAACCAAGTGAAAAAACGCTGCTTGGCCATGCTGTCATCCACACATTTTCGGGAGTAATCAAATTCCTGCCCTGAAGATTGAAAATTTGACATTGCAAATTGAAACCTAAAGATAAATGTTGTATTGATTTGTATTGTATTGACTAATAGGCTTAATAAAGTGGAAGGAATCTAATCATTTATAAGAAAATACATGGCCGTAAAAATATTTTGAGGAGCGGAAATGATTGGCACACACTGCTCTTTGAGCACAGCATATTTAGTAGCTCACGTTAATTTACAAACAGCCAAGTGTGGACAGCACAGATAACCTAGGTGCACAATCGTTATACTCTCTGTTTGTGATGCTCCCCCTCCAATAGTCATTCTTGTCCTGTGACTGACTCTGACAATTGCATTGCACAGACAGTTCTCATCGTCTTAGGCTGGCGCTCAAGGACACCGTCGAAACACACGGCAAAGCTATAAGCGGCTTTAAGCACCTCATTGGGAACGACGGTCTTGATAAGCCTGCTCAGTTTGCTGGAAATAACTGGACTGGGGGGTGCAGAGCCAACTTGACTAATTTAATGATTTAAATAGTGTATTAAAGGGATTAAATATACGTAGGACCAGGATCCAGCTGTTATTTCAGTTGATATAGCCTACAGTTTAGGAATTCTACAGAGGATTTGCGTAAAGAGCGCGCACCTAAGTTTGAAGGAGAGTTGGACGCACCCTGGCTCTGTCCATAGCTCGCAGTCCTGAAACAACAAGCGTCGATGGTGATAGGACAAGGTGAAAAGAAACTGTTAAAATAAATGCAACTACGAAATGGCAAGCGAAAATGATCCCACTTGTCAGTTTGAAAGGATGCCTACATGAACATCCCTCCAAAAACCGCCGCTTTCGCTCGGGCCGGAGGTAATAGGACAGTGGACCCTTTTCGATGCGAAAGCGGCTGTTCGCAGAAATGCCAGCCAACCTCACCTCCTCAAACAACACCGTGCAACTTGTGGACACTAAGTATAACTTCCCAGCTCTGATATTTGGAATACTGCTAATAGTGGTTATCATTTGTGGAAATCTGCTTGTGTGCCTTAGCGTATACACAGAAAAAGCTTTGAAAACGACCACGAACTACTTCATTGTCAGTTTGGCTGTTGCTGATTTGATGTTGGCAGTTTTGGTTTTGCCATTGTTTGTGTATGCAGAGGTAAGTTAAGGTTCTTATTTATTCCGTGGAGCTTGGTAGAAGCAAACTTGCCTATTCTAAGAGGTGGATGATATTTCTTGCAATTATTATTAGGATTATAGCTCATGAAGATGTATTAGTAATTTATGTTAACCCACTGTCAGGCTAGTGTCTGTAGTTGATTTGAAGATTACATTTGGTAATGATAGTACTATCTTCATTAATAAAATTCTTGCTCTGACATGCTTTCTCGGATATGCTGCGAAATATAATCAATATCATCATATACCCAAGGGTTCATGTAAAATCAAGGTGTCTGAACTAGCATTGGATAATAAGAAATTTGAGAATGGCTCCAGTGATGGTTTATTTTTTTTATGCTGCATAAATTCTTCACAACGTGTTCCTAAAATTTCATGACAGAACAGAATATGTGTGTTGCTGCTCATCCAAGTCTTCTGGTTAAATGTCTCAGTATTATAAGTTCATCCCTTCCGTAACAACTAACCAGACCTTGCTCACATATAAATTGATCTGAAAACACAGCAAAATGTATTACTGTTGCACAATTCTTGCCATATATGACTATAGCATACATTATATATAGACCTAGAAATAGCGTGTGGCAAACCCTCTCCTAACTCAATCAAGCGTCCAGTCAGCATTGAGCGTGAACCCGTAGTGACCCATTGCTGGGGGGCAAGGGTCTGTCTGCTTTCTGATAGGACCCCTGCAGTAAGGAGGTGCACACACACATTGTCGTCCACTACACAGTATCCCAACCGTCACTAGTAAATGTCCCTCCCTCTTTTCTACAATTGAGAATCAGGGAAACAATGGTTCACCCGCTGACCGGGCATTCCATTCCCAGGCCCTGGTCAATGCCCCCAAACCCATGTCCAGCCACACACTGGAAATGGACAGTACCACTGGGAGAGTTTGTGTGGTGTTTTAGGAAAACCTTCACCTTCCTTGAGTGGTTTCAGTCGATTAGCAGAATACAAACAAAACTACTCTAGAGCTGAGTCGTGCATTGAACAGTTCTTTATTACCTGCTTGCAGTAAATAGGTGACAACATGAAGTGGTGAGCCTCCATATCTTTATAGATATTGTGGTCAACCTAACTCTGCCTCCAAAAAGGTGTTGTTGAAAAGTGGTCTTATGTCTGTTGTTTGACATTTTCCTATGTTAATGATATTATCTTAGCTCTGGTGGCCCCGCAACCATACCCCCTTGTCAGAAACAGAAAGAAGAGCACAAGACATTTCTACCAGTGTGACCAGATCTTTTATGTATGGGCTAAACATGCCAGATACACTCCCTGTGTGCTTATGGTACTGTAATTGACGTCTTCAGCATTGTGCTCCTGGCGGTGTTATTCTACAGTGGGCTACCACTTAATATGTGTATATTTACTCATTAACCTGGTAACATTTGAATGTGTATTATATTTCGCACTCCAACAATGGCACTTACTTTGTGATCACTCGGAGGGCAATTAACAGGGGGGCACTTTATGGAAAGAATAAAAAAGGGAATGAAGGAATAGGAAATAAAGAAACAACAAACGGAGGAACAGGAGAGAAAGTAAGGAAAGAAGGAACATAGGAAGGAAGGAAGGAAGGAACAGTGCCAGCACTGAGCTAGAAAACTTCTCAAACTTGCCACCAGGTAAATACAGGTCATTGCAATACGAGAGAAGCCATTATAAAAAGCCAATTAACGGGTTGCAGTTTTATTGCTTCACTGGTTAGAATTCCTTTCTATTGTGGCAGCACCAAATACTTGTCATTATGAAGCAGACACTCAATTTTAAATTAGCTGAAGGGGTCTAGACAGAGTGAGAGACTAAGTGAATCCAAGTGAGTGTGTCTGTTTGTGTGTGTGTGTGTGTGTGTGTGTGTGAGAGAGAGAGAGAGAGAGAGAGAGAGAGAGAGAGAGAGAGAGAGAGAGAGAGAAAGAAAAATAAGCACAGAGAGAGAGAGAGCTAATGAGGATATGGTCAAAGGGTTGAAGAGCATCACTTGTGCATGTTAAGACCTTGTGTGCGTGCCGGCAAGGATGACGATGTCTTTTTTTCCTCTGCCCACCAGTTTCAAGGGGGCGTGTGGTCACTGAACATGACTCTCTGTGACAGCCTGATGACCATGGACGTGATGCTGTGCACGGCCTCCATCTTCAACCTCTGTGCCATCAGCGTGGACAGGTGGGTGCACCTCTGTGCGGCGTGCGCTGTGGCTCGCCCACGGCAGGAGGTGAATGCGAAGCGCCCCGTGCCTGATTGACTGAGCCTGCACCAAGTTTAGCAGCATGCAGCGAGAGCAATTGGACGTGCCCACTTAGCCTCGCTGGAGCTTAAAGAGACCTCGTTTGGGCTGGTCTATTGATCCCACCCCTCACATGAGCCAGGTCTCTCTAAAACCTGTCATTTCTTCCCTCAAAAAGTTGGGGGAATGTGGGTGGGAAACTCTCTCAAAGGCAAAGGTGAGGATGCTACCATAAACCGTCACAGTCTCACTGGCACATTTTCCTGAGCAACACCCAAGTCTGTGAAATGCAAATGCTCCGGCTTCACACCCCATGTCACAGAGCTCCAGACACCTGAATGCGAATACAAACATGGCCGGCATTGTTTTCTGGAAGTGCTACATCCCCACGGTCTTGTTTGGGAGTTACAGAAGGTTAGTCTTCAGTGAGGCATGCTATCACCAGGGAAGAAACCTACTTTTTACTAGCACACCAAGTCAGGTGTCCTTCACAGCTAGCTTTGATTAGGTGAACAAGGCAGGCTCTCACAGGCGACCTCTACTCCCCTTGCCGTCCACAAGCACTCACTGTAATAGAGCACGAAGGACAGCTCGCAAAAACCAGGAGTCCCTGTCAAATAGGTTTACCACCATGATAAACCACCCTCAATGTGGCAAGGTCGTTAGTGGATCAGGTTATATTATGTTTACCCCACGCGTTGCCTACGAGCATCTCTGGGATTGGAAATTAAAGATCCTGTCCGGGTATTTGTTGCCCTTCCCCTGTTCTTAGCCGAAGTAATCGGGTTTACTCAGTGACAAATTATTGTAACTGAGGTAATTGATATTAATGCTGAGGGGGACCATGGGGACTTTCAGAAGCTAAGTTACAGCACGTGTGTTACATATTTATGTACACGCCGTCGAGTCCAGAAATGTAAGATCAAGCCGAAACTTTAAGATGATTGAAAATGACAAAGTACAACTTTAACATATAGCTGTAAATTGTAATTTAAATTCTTCCATAAATAAACAGTTTAATAGCAGATGAAACGCTAGTGCATTTATCAATAACAACTACAGGAAGTTGACCTTTTCGGATTGCAATCTCTCCCATCTCCTCTGTGTGCACAGGTTCATTGCGGTGTCCATTCCACTCAACTACAACCGCAAGCACGTCGACCAGAGGCAAATAATCCTGCTGTCGGCCACATGGATCCTGGCCCTCGCCGTGGCGTCGCCGGTGATGTTTGGCATCAACAACGTGCCCCGCCGCGACCCCAGTGAGTGCAAGCTGGAGAACAACGACTACGTGGTGTACTCCTCCGTCTGCTCCTTCTTCATCCCCTGCCCCATCATGCTGCTGCTCTACTGCGGCATGTTCCGGGGCCTGCGGCGCTGGGAAGAGGCGCGCAAGGCCAAGCTGCGGAGCAGCATCCAGGCCTGCAGGAAGTTCCAGGAAGCTGCGGCCTCGCTGCCCCCGCTGGCCTCGCTGCCCCCGCCGCTGCCGCCCGTCATCGAGCGCGAGCTGACGGACAATACCCTGGAGGAAATGGACGAGCCTTACCCGTCGCCCGAGTGCCCGTACCCCTCCTCCGATTACAAGGACAGCGTCGTGCCGGCGGTGGCGTACTCTGAGATTAGGTTCCGACCGGAGCCTCACAAGAAGAAGAGGGCCAAGATTAACGGCAGGGAGAGGAAGGCCATGAAGGTGCTTCCTGTGGTTGTCGGTGAGTTTGTCATTAGTGGGTTGGAGAGTCTTTGACGGGTGGCTCTGTGACCATGGGCTGTGGTGGCGATCAGTGAAACAGCAAGAGGGCGTCTCGGTCTCATATCCTGAGTGACAAGCCAGACACTCACGCAATCTTGGGTGGGAATGAGTTTGGGCTTCTTCCTGAGGAGCTGTCCCCCCAGGCAAAACAAACACATTTGAGGAAATAACAATTCCAGCCTCAGGATCAATGTCGTGCTTGCTGTTTCTATTGGTGCCCCATAATGACAGTGAGCCTGAGAGATCTCAAAGCAGAAAATGTCATTTAAATAATGTAAAATGTAATCATATTTAGGTCAGGCAAACAGCCATCATGCTGTGCCATTACTGAGACCTCATTCTGTTTCCTAAGATGGTATTATAGCCTGGTGACAGAGTGACTAGGTAACATATCAACACCGAATAAACAATGTCACACCAAAAGCAAAAGCAATTAGTTTTAAGTATAGCATTGTGCAACGTGATATATCAGAGTGTGACCTCACAACAAGTTTGTTATGTCAATGTAATTATCCAACACATCCTTAGAAAGTTGTGACATGCAATTGTTTTTGATCCTCTTTTTCTCTTGATGTCGCTCGCTCATTAAAATGCCTCATTGCGGTACAAGGGAAAACTCCTGTAACAACCTCATTGTTGGTACCAACAAGTGGACGTGAAACCCGTTAGCCCACATTTGCTAATCATTCATCCTTTAATCCTGAATCCTATTACTATTCAAGGTTTGCCTGAGGAGACCTTGACGTCCGCACCCAGCCCCGCCACGCAACCTTGCTGGGTCGCAGGCACGGAGGTTTCTGCATGCACTGCTCTTGTCACTGCTCATGACGCAGAGCGGCCATTGTCAAACAGGAAGCAGTGTCAAGCTATCTGGGGTTGTAGCTTTAGCTCTGCTCAAACTTTGAAAAAAAAAGCCTTTGACTTGATAAACTAGAATTTCACACATATTTTGATGTTTGGAAACACTGCCGTAGTTGGGTTGCAGGTAATTATAATGCGACTTCTCAAATTTCTTCCTCATGCTAAAAATTAAGGAGTTTCATTGTTTTTCCCCACCAAATTACCAAAAAAAAGTGCATACGGCGCCAGCAGTCTGTTTTTCAAGAAAGCACTAGGAGCAGATTTATAATCCACTTGGTAAACTACCGAAAGAGCTCAAAGTCAAATTGTGCAGCCTCTTTATCCCCATAGGTACTCAGACACACATTAAGACACAGACATTCATACCGAAGTCAGCCCACTAAATCTCAAGGTGTACGTACAGACTGACACAAACACAGTGGATAGCTCTGCCTTGTCGAGGGCCCAGACAGAGGGCGTAGCAGGAAGTTGTGCACGACGATCCTTCTAAGCCCCAGGCCACAACACACAACCAAGGGCGCACACACGCACACACACACACACACACACAACTGCAGGAGTGAGGTGAGAAAGCCTGAGGAATACCTAACATAAAATCATATCCGGTAGGACAGATTGAATGACGACCGAGTTGCAGCGAGATAAGGAGGAGTCAAGAGACTGAGAACTGCACTCAAAGTCACCCTCAGTTTTTAGTATGTGCTCTCTAGAAATAGTTCCCTCCAAGGATGTTTTGCATCATTGGAGTTATACAGAGGCCATCACACCCATTGTTTGTGGTCCAAGTCTGTAACACATATTGTAGAACATACCTGTGCCTGAACTCGCAGACTGTTTACCACAAGTGTCACAGTGAACCAATACATGTATAATACATTCCAGCAACTCAAGACAATGCACTCCAGTCTATGTTATTGAGACTGTTGGTGTTTTTTAGCCAGTGTGTGGAGCTTGTTTCCGTAGAGCCTTGGCTGCAAGCTATGCTATCCCTAAACTAATTCACCAAATTGAGTATGTAGAGCATAAACCTGAATCCCTATGAGGAAAATTCCTTTCCAAGAGGACATAATTTTAACCTTCCCTACTCTATCTTTCAAGCCGGTAGCCATTATTCTACCTATATGAAAGACATGATGGATCTTCACCAGCTCCAAATAGCCAAAGTGATGAACTATCTCTATGCTAACCCAACCAGTACCCTACTGAATGTCTTGGTGGTGAAGAATCCAACATCTGGAAATAGAAGATTTCCTTTATAGCAGTGACTTAGGAATTCACTTAATAAGCAGTTTCTGCTGGAATCTCGAGGAACCGAATAAGAAAACTCCAAGCTTCCCACAAGGGAATGTAGACATTCCCCCAGGACAGAGCTGTGCCTTATCCATCAGTCACCATAGCCCCTTTTTGGGATATTAATAGAGAATTCATCAGCACTTTTGAATAATTGAGGTAACTGAGGACCCAGGAGGGTAGCAAGGGTTCCTGGAGCACGCTGACATATTTGTAGCCCACTTTATCTTACCTGCTAGCTACTGACACGCCCCCTCATCAACTCACATACCAAGTTAGCGTACCATAAGACTAAGGTTGTCACTGTTCACTCCGCATGACTGATGACCACAGATACGTCCCTATGAACTGTACTATCCGTTTGCAAAAACTACGTGTTTGTGTGTAACAAGCGTGCATGCGCACTGGGATCCTCATCAGAAAGCAAGGGTGTGATTCCAAGTGGCATGTGCCTATTTAGCGCGTAGATTGGGGTCCAATTTCACCTCAGCATCACATAATCAGTCCCATCAACCCCCTGGTATTACCCCGAGGAGAATACAGTCTAGCTCTGAATCTACTGAACAGGGCTGTTTAACTTTTATCACATGGTATTTCATTCCACATGGGGATGCCACTGTAATTGAGCCTAATGATGTGCTGGTCCTCTCCACAAGGTCTTTTTGGCGAGCCAGTGGGATACGAGTCTGCGGCTCCGAGCAGGCGTCACGCGGTAGTTCAACCTAATTACATTTGACTGGATGATTATAAATGCAATCATATCTCATTAATCTCCTCTCTCATGACGATCAATAAGGAAAGATATGTGTGCAAATCATTTTTTCTCTGTCTCTCTCTCTCTCATTAGTCCCCTGTCTATTCAGCGTGGCTCCCACCAGACCAAGTGGAGTCAGAATAAGATATAAATATCTGTTTGTATTTCCCCCTGCTGTTTTCTCCGGAGGGACTATTTCACAGACACTTAAGGGACCCGAGGGGATGTGGTACGCTGGCTTTGTGCGGCATGTGCGGCTCGTCCCTTCATGGCCTGTATTCCCTGTGTGTTCCCTGTGTGGCAGGTGTCTTTCTGTTCTGCTGGACGCCGTTCTTTGTGGTGCACACGATGAGGGCCCGCTGTGAGACATGCTACATCCCTCCCAGCCTGATGAGCACTGTCACGTGGCTGGGCTACGTCAACAGTGCCCTCAACCCCATCATCTACACCGTCTTCAACACCGAGTTCAGGAACTTCTTCAGAAAGTTCATCCACAACTGCTTCACTTAAGACCACCCTGCTGGGTAGCTATAATGGGACAAGCCAGACATGACTGAATGGACAACATAAGCACAATGATATCACTATGGACGACACTGATTTGAACAGTGCATTCATAAGCTAAGACTGTATAGTGTATACCTTGTCGTATCTTTTTGTCATCTTGGGATTTTATTTTTCTACACCCTGTGTTTTGGTTGATTTATGATTGTAATGTATTGCTTTATTCATCAATGTTTGTTTGTTAGATAGGCCATATGACATTTCCATGTTTTACAGGGAAGACTGCAGTGCAGTGAGTAATATAAATGGCCTTGAACGGCAAGATGCTCAGAAATACCAGCGACATACTCATACAATTTTGAGGTTCAACGTAATTTATTTTATAATTTTTGCGCAGAGATCAATATTCATCTTTCAGAATAAAATTTTTTTTAAGTACAAAACATTAACTGCTAGTGTTATATGGCTCAGTACATCAAGAAAACAATGAAAAAACATAGCACAAATCTTCACAACGGCTGCATCAAAAGTATAGTTCACAAAATATCTACCTTTCTGCTCAGAAAACATCCATGTCTTGGTCACATGCAGGTTTGTTCTTCAATTTGAGCAGGAGCTTTACACTTACTTGTCAAAGGTTTCTCTAGGACTGTTTTGCTCTAATTACTTGTCCAAAGGCTATTTGGCAGGTGAACAAAGAAACATTTCCTGTGCTGTCGGACACAGCTCCGGTCTATTTATTTGAAACATGACGACAACACAGGAGTCATGGTTCAAAGACAAGGAGAGAGGGAGGAGGAGGAAATGTGCTGGAGCAATCTGAGACACCATCTGGTTTCTGTGTGGCAGGTATTAGGACGCTTAATTTGCTTGCAACAGGCTTTCCCTTGGATGCCTTGCGCATTAGCCACAACTGGCACAGACCAGGCAGGAGAGATGAAGTTAAATGCCAGAAGTCATGATCTAGTTCAAAGCCTTTTCAGGGTCCAACAGAACCCCGAGCTAATGAGTAAGGCTTAAACCCCCGAAAGGAATCAGTTCACACACCACAGCCCAACCTTGACTTTATACTTGAAAAGCTGGTCTTTTCCTTCAAGCATCAAACATGTCCCCTGAAACAGCTGGAAATGGTTTTTAAACGCCCCTTTAAACGTCCCATAGCAATAACTGTGGATGGTCCAAAATGTTATTTCAAGGGCGTGGGGCAACTAAAAGCTGAGGTCCACTTTGGATCCTGCTATACAAAATGATTACGACAGAGGTGGGAGAATAGACAAAAAGAGATGTGAGTCTCCCTCAATGCTTTTAAGTACAGTCTGGTGTGTCACCTTTCATTACCATCAAAAGACACCACAAAGTTGGAACAGGTCGCTAACAGAAGCCCGGCTAAAAACTCCCGATCGCTCCTCCCTGTGGTCCCAAATAGCAACGCAGAGCAAGAATCCGCGTCAGCACCAAGGCACATCTAGAATCTACTCCCACTCAAGCATAAATGACAGCACTCAACTGCAAAGCTGGCAAAGACAGGTGGAGGTCTGACTTGATGCCACTCAATCACTTTAACACATTCCCCAAAACATTTTTGTGTAATACTTTTACACTCAAGATGGTTAATGTTAGAATGATAGTACTTGATAGTAGTCTTTTAATGGTTTACTCCTTAAGAGGAGTAAAATGGGGTGTCTTGAAACAACCACAGATTACAGAAAAGGTTCAAGAAAAGGTCCTGGAACACACTAGGCTGTGTTAGATTGTGGGTGTGGGTGTATGAGCTCTGCTCGCACTGACCATTGCTTTGTTGTCAGAGTGGGATGCAGGGCCATTGACACCCAGAGAGTGTATCGCTGCGTCAGACCGTCAACGACATGAAAACCATCAAGCAAACACAGGTTAGCCGGCTGGCCTGCTGGTTCTGGCCTGCAGCTCCAAACGGACCACACACTGCCATTTCAAAGCGCTTGGCCACTGAGTGCCACCGGGATTTGTGTGCAGCAATATAAAATGTCACGTCTCCACAGGTTCCATCAGGAGTCACTCTGATAGTCACCCGTCTCCCCGACATATGCCGCACACTCCAGACTCCCCTGCTGACAACTGAAATAGAAATGCTAAAACAGCAGCGGTCACAGTGCTAAAGCCAAGCTGTGTGCACACACATTGATGGCTGTGTTTTTAAACCTGTAGGACAGGTGCTGTTTGAAGCGTCCAAAAAGATTATAATTAGGCACTGAAGAAAATTGAATTGAGCTTTTCGACACAGACTCTAACTGCCAAATTGTACTCATCTCTCACATTGTTTTAGCTATTCTTGATCGAATTCTAATTTGCCTCATTTGGTAATTCGTTCAGTTGAAGTGCTGCTATCAGTGCCCCTTTAAATAGGTAGTATTAACACATCTCCACTTTCTATTTCAATTTACACTGACATTTGATTAAGAACAGTTAAATTACGCTTAGAGAAAATATAATGTGTCAAACTTAACACTCAAAACACATTCTTAAAACAACAAAAATCCATAGAGCGATATAGTTTAGGTTAATGATGTCTGTAAAAACAGATTAGTCTAGAAATTCAACGTCTATGCTTTCACATTATTCTTTGACCTTTTATACTGGTGTTTGCCTTCCTTACGTGTGGCCAATGTTTGCACTTTCAGTTTGCAAAGCTCACCCGGAAAAACATGTCTCATCTGATAAATGTCAGAAACTAGATCAAATATGAAATCCATACCATGACAGAGATGGATTAATAGACAAACCCAAGGGAAAGAAGCAGTAGCATTTCTATGACCACATCCCTTTGTGGGAGAATTGGAGGTGATGAAACGGTAGGTATAAAACATATTAAGTTGGTCAGTTCAAAAACAATATGTTGTTTACTTAACTACATGACAATTAGTAATAAAATAGCTGACGACAAAACAAAGATCTGAATACAGTTGAACTACAACCCACCTACAAAACAATTGTACTTACAGTATGTTAGTATATAGCAAAATGAATTCCAAACAACTATCACTTGTATCGTTGTATGCCAGAATTTACATATATGCCTGTCCCAAAATGTGTATCCCAGCTTATTCCATGCAAAGTCAACAATGTCAAAATATGGAGTATGGGTAGTCGTTGGTAGCAGAAGGGCTTGTTTTACTGAGAAACCTCCGGCATCCGTGCTACTGAAATAAGTGCCAATCAGCCAAGGGCCCTGCTCCAGGAAGCTGACGACGATCCTCCAGAAACATGGCCTCATTAGGGGAAGAGTGGGTCCAAGGAGCTGGGTGTTGTTACCAGAGTGGCAGGGGGCCTGGAGCGGGAAGGTAGCAGGAGCTCCACCACACTCCTCCAAGTGGGAATCATGTCAGTGGGACTAGGAGGACGATCCCCCACCCCTCCTCCTCCTCCATGCCATACACAGGGACACACCTGCAGACTGTCTACCTCCCCCAATGGTTCTACTCCGTCTCCCTCTTCCCCTGCAGCTGAACCCACTGTTAGTTCAATGCACACAATACAGCACAGATTGCCACACCGGATCTGATTAGAGGAACTGCTTATTCCCGCGCTCTCTCCTCTTCAGGCTCAGCAGTATTGTCCTACGCCTCATGTTGAGAGCAGATGATGTGGTGTATAGATCTAAAATATAATGAATTTAGATAATACTTATGATTGATTATACTGCATTTTGATACACACCGTATATACCTAATATGTAAAAAATATATATATACTGTATATTAACTACATAGGCAGGGGCGAGCTCATAGGCAGCTGCATCATGCGCGCGTTAGTGTAATTCTTTCTGACAAGAGCAGAGCTGCTATCAGGAAGCACATGAATTTTCAATGTCTATGAGTCATAAGAAAGGACGTACCTGGCAAGGAAAAAAGTGGACGTGAAATATCGATGCAAGGGATTTCTGTTGTGTGTGGATACACTGTGGATTTACCACCTTCAAAGGTCACCATGGTCAGATTTGATTAAGTGTGGTCGCTAGGACACAGGTTGTCAATGATCTCGAAAGGGTAAAGTCCTGATAAATTGCTGAAATCCAAACAGTTTAATACAACCAATTTCCAAACTATCGGGGTGGCAGACTATTGGTCTTGACAACATCCGAGCAAGCCAAACCCAGGGCAACCTCCTCTCCCAGGTCAGCTGACTGTCTAATCCAGTGGATTAATTTGCCAGGGTGCAGCTGTGTGACAGTTGACAGTTATCACTGAGAAAAGCTCAGCTAATCTCTATAATGTGGACCATCCATTAAATAATAAACAGCACAGTAATACACTTAGCAGTGTGTCTGTTCACTAGAGTTCGGAGTAGATGGCATGCTCCTCCGGATAGACAGTTCCATTCGTATAGGCTATGCATTAAATTTAATATGAAATTAATATTAAATAAAGACTCTCGACCTCATTCAAAAAGGATATTTTTTTATTTCCAGGTTGGATTCATAGAATCACAAGCTTAGACTCAAAAACATTTGTTATGTTATCTCATTTCAATGATTTATTTCTACATTTTCATGTAGAAAAACAAAATTCAATTATAAAAGATTCAAAGACGAATTCAGTGATTTAAACATAAAAACCAGTACTAGCTTTTTCACATCTTTAGATGTCTTAGATCTTTAGATTTACACAATCTACAAACTACCCAAACGACTCTTAAATGGAAGTCTATCCTAGTATTTCACGATCAGTAGCCTTGAAAAATATATTCACTCGATGAATACTTTCTCTGTAAAGTAAAAATAAATACATACATTATTTGTCTGGATGTGCCTCTGGCCAAATGTAGTGTGACACTATGATATGACAACACAGTACCAAATGGAAGACGCTTCATGAGGGGGATAATCAAATATATCCTGTCCCGGTGCCCATACTCTGGAGACACGACGAGTCAGACAAGTTCCGCTGCTTTACACAACACTTGTTTCCAGCTCCTGGAGTTTGGGAGTGAGTCCCCACAGTATTGCCAGGGTGGGAGAGCTCCTCCATGGAAATTGGTGTGTGTGTGTGTGTGTGTGTGTGTGTGTGTCTGGGCCTGCTAGACCTTGACTTTCTCCAGCTCTACAGCTGTCATGGGCATGTCCTCCTGCACGGTTACGGTGCTGCTGCTCTGACAGCAGTGGTGCTGGTGCTCCTTCCAGTCCTGCCAAGACAACAGGAGGCCAGATTGACAGGGTGGGTCATTCAATCCAACATATTCAGGAGACCCAAGAGGCCTACCCCATGGGACACACCCAATTACACGGAAAGCTTTGTAAAGCCGAGTTCGCAAATTACTGAAAGCTAATAGCTAGTTAGCTAAGATCCAAAAACAGTTTTGGTGTATACATCGTCTGGCATTGGTATGTACGATGTTGGAGTAGACTGGTTTCTAAATGAAGCTTAAGTGGCGACAGTTGAGGCCAGCATAACATGTTTGTTTCACAACGTTGAACATTTTCTGAAAGGTGGAACTTGGGCCTTGTGGGAAAGCCATGCATTGAATGGTTTAATCAGCCAATTACCTTTCTCTGGCAGAAAGTGGAGCAGTAGTTCACCTTGTGACAGCCCGTGCATTCGCTCATGGCCAACCGACCACAATTGACGCAGATTTGCTGTTCGAAAAAAACAACACACAATTAGCATGACCATCATTTCCCTATTCTGCACCACTCCCAGTGAGAAGAAGCCATTGCAAATTGATTGAGGAAATCCATCACGTGATAAAGCAACACAGCCCAATGAAGCTAGCGCTGCGGATCACGAATGCACTGCATGACGCTGAAAACAAGTCGTTGGCAGGCGATAAACAGACTGTAAACGTAACCTAACCCCACGCGACAACTCAACACAAACGAACGACTCCCGCACGGACCCCCCCTTTTCCGAATGTCTACTTTGAAACACAAACACGGGTCTCTTTTGCGAGGGTGCTTGCTAAAAACACACAAAACGACAACAACAAGGCATCAACAGGCAGCAGTAGTGTGGAACTAGCTCCTCCAGGGCGTCCGTGCGGTACAAGATGTCAGTGTGGGCCCGTTGGGTTGACGTTTCCCTCCCTCTGTATTCCACCAAAGCTTTCTAGGGAGAGCCTTCCCGCGGCTTCAAGGTTGTTTGCTCCTCGCCGCCTCCGTATTGTTTACGAGGGGCAAAGCGGAGGCAGCACGCCGCTGCCATGTTTCAAGTGGGGCTGACAGGTCTGTCCTCTCGGGGGGGGACCCGGATCAGAGGCCCTTTCTCCGTAACGGATGGATAGGAGCAACAGCGCGAGACAACGCAGGGGGCGTCCATATCCAGGAGAGGAGCAGAGGAGGAAACATTTAGGTAACGGGGACACCGCTCAGTGAGTTGAACAGGGAGTAATGGATGAGGGGAGAGGGCACCCCCGACATAGTTCCACTCTTGGCAGCCTGATAGGAGCTTGACAGAGGACAAGAAGCAATGGAAAGGTCTACCTCTGCCAGCTCTCGTAAAAGGCCAACCTGCCCTAAAATTCACCAGTTCTACCACGTGTTCCTAGAGAGGAAAGAAGAAGACAAAATGTGTGCGTGTGTGTGGGCATACATTGATGATGATCTCCGTGATCTCTCTCTTGCCCTCGGGGTCGTCTGGGTGCTGGAAGTTGATCTGGCTCTGGAAGGGCTGCGCTAGCGGACACTGCAGGGAGGAGAGAAAACAAACTCCAGTTGGACTTTGTCTCTGTAGTAGACAAAACATCAACACTACAGGAGGAAAGGGCAGCAGGATAAAAGCAAAGTCAACGGGAAAACCTTCTGAAGCTGAACGTGGGTTCACACACACACACACACACACACACACACACACACACACACACACACACACACACACACTCTACTTGCTTCCTCAGTTTGTATCCAGAACACACAGCGTTTGACTCCAGGAAGCCCCGCCACATCGTTCAATCCCCTCACCTCCTTCCGATTGTGACCTTTGTCCTGGCCAGAGGTGTCTGCTCCCGATTGGCCTGCCTGCTGCTTGGCCTGTTCGATCAGGGCCTTGAGCTGCTGCACGCCGCTCAGCAGGTTGTTGGCCGTCTCCTCCAGGTACAGCCATGTCCTCTGGCTGTCACTCAGCCCGGCCGCAGGCATGGCCCCCATGGTGGTCAGGGCTCCCACTGGAGCCAGGGTGCCCAGGTCCAGGCCGTTGACCAGGGCCGGGGAGGGCGAGGCCACCGAGGCCATCTCCACCTTGGCCTGGACGGGCTGAGGGGCCAGGCCCAGGGCTGGCAGGGCCGTCAACACTGGCAGGGGGGGCAGATATAAAGTGGTTATGGTGGTCCTAAGGAGATGGACATCGTGACTAGCACAACATCTTATGTGGGTTTCCAAATGTATCATTTTATTTATTACTAGTGGGATGAAACATGCTTTAATTTGCCCTACCCTAAGTCAGGATAAAAGGGTTGATTGTGGACTTTACAATTATGAAACAATTATCAAACTTAAGAAAGTTAAAACATTTTTTCCTAAGCTAATGCCATATATAAAAGCCCCTGGTGGATAAACTAATTTGTGACTAATTGAACCCCAGCATGAAGATCAAACTCATGACCAAATATAAATAGGCAGCAACACAGTACTATGGCCTTTAATACGCTCCTAAAAGAAATCAGGACAAATCTGAAAGGCACCTCTCCTGAAATGGTTTCAACACAACAATAGCTGTCCTCCCCTTAAACCTCATTCGTCCCGTCCTTGAATGTGGACATTTTAATTTTGGCCATGCAAACAAGGGTAGGGGGAAAAAGGCTAACATTGGAGGCAAATAGGCCACAGGACTACACACACAAGTGCACACACACAGAGCTCCAGTGGGTACCAGTGCCAAAGAGAGAGGAACAGGTACTTGAGAATCAGTAGGTATGAGTTCCACTAGTTCAAGGGGGTTTCCGCTGGCAGTGGGCCCAGTGCCACCAGTGATTGATCTTCCTCCAGTCGTAGCGGGGCGCCCCGGCCCAGCGCCAGACGCTCGGCAAAATAAAGAAACCTGACAGGCTCCCCACAGGCTCCCATCTATGACAGGGGAGATGCTACGAACAGCACACCGCATGCACTAGACCCGCCAGCAGCAGGTCCACACACAATACAGGGAAGGTTCCGTGCACAATCCCAAGGCCATCGCTAAAATTGCCTAAAAACTAGGGGAACTGCTTAAACAAATGATCAATGGAGATGTTCAACAGCCACAGTGACCTCGTGCACTGATTGCTGTGGTCATATGTGGACGGCTCACACAAACTCATTCCCACTTTAGTCCCAACAGAGTTAAAGGTAACCCATGGATTTAGAGAATCATTCAACTGATTTACTACTTACTTCAGGGAAGGTGAGTGTCTTTCATTTTGGCTAAAATTGCAGGAAGTGACTTGAATGAAACAATGAAAGAAATCAATTCGCCTTATGAAGGGGTTTGGGGTAGCGTACGCAACTTTTGAGCCTCCTGCAGTGAACATATGAATAAACTTCATGCAATTGTATTGCCTTTGAACACATTTTAAAGCCATTAACGTGTGTGTGTGTGTGTGTGTGTGTGTATGTGTGTGTGTATTAGCAGAGGCAGTAGCTGGTAGTGAGGCTTTCCCACCAGGGTGCCCCCATAGGTTGATGTGGCCCACATTGCACTATCAGCAGACAGACACACACTGCGTGTGATATAGGCCTGCAAATGGCATGAACCCAGTTTGTGTATAAACTGGGTCTGCAAAGGACATAAACACACTGTGTGTCTGGTTAGGTCTGTGTGTGTGACTATGTGTCAATCCCCAGGGAGACTCCATTCGTTCTCAGCACGGCTTCCCATCATTAGGGCATCCAGCTCTATTTGCAAACAGACTGATTGACTCAATAGTCTCAGGGACGCGCCACACAATGAATCATGCGTTGTTTTGATGGACAGGGGCCCCCTGCTTCTGTTTTGGCAACATAGAGTGATCTACAAACGGCATTCCTACGCGCCCGCCTTTCTCTCACTGATTGTGGCCAGCCTCTGGGCCATGTCGTTTACAGTGTATCATGTAGAAAGCACTAGACTGCAAGCCCTTCACTGAGCATGGGGGATAAAAAGTAGATTGGTCGAAAATTGACTGATGTATTATTCATATTAGCCAGCCTCGGCACGTCTGTGCAAGATGCATCGAGTTGAAAAAGGCGGGGGAAGGAAATTATCTAAACATTTGCTGACTGACAGCCTATTAAATAAGCTCCAATCACAGGGGACGGAAGGGTGGGGATGGGCGGTTATCCGGGGAGAGGGGGGGTGCAGGGGTGAAGGAATGAGATACACAGAGAGGTCGTCCTTCAGAGATGAGGAAAACCTGCCGGGATTGGAGAATATTAAAGTGAGGGAAATGGATAGATGCAGTCAGAAAAAATAAGAAAGGTGTGCTAAATATACAGATTGGTCAGTAGTCCAAAAAATAAGAGGCTGGGGGGTCGGGTGGGGGCACAAGAGAGAAATAGTAAGAACGAGACACAGAAAGAGAGAGAGAGCGCGCCTCTCGATGGTGGAACTCCCTCCACCTGTAAGCCGGATTAAGAGGTCTGAACTCCCTGGAGCGACGCTATCTCCCCTCGGCCAGGCCAACAGAGGGCAGAGCAGCCCTCCACTGTTCCCATGCCCTCTGCACTCACAGCAGACAACTCTTTCAAACACGGCCCGTGTTCTTCCGTAGTGCACAGCGGAACACACCCAAGCAAGTGTGGTGATTTAATTAGACTAATCCTATATTAACCAGAATACTGCTGAAAATGTCACCCTACAGTGAGCAACACAAACTTCAAAAGACGAGAACAAAGATGGATTCTACTTTAACCCCCCCCCCCCATTGCCGTAGTTTGACAGTAACATTCGCAAGGGTCGACATTACTAATCATTAGTCAACTAAGGATCGTCCATCCTCCAACTCTAGAGAAGCCAGCGCTATGCTCCTCGGCATTCGAAGACTCGGAACGTTCCGTACTGAAACAGAGGACTTTCAACGGAAAGGTCCAGAGCCTGAGGTAGACAGGACATGTCGGGCTCCTCTACTCCCCCATGCGTGTAATGGTGCTGCTGCTGCAGAAGCCCGGGCTCCCCTTCACTAGACATAGCCTAAAATAGCCCCAAATCCATCTTCGCCCCCGGGCTTAATTGTGTGAAGGTTTCCAGATGGGTCAGGCGAGCAACGAGGACCCCGTGTGCGTGTGTGTGTGTATGTGTGTGTACCCACACGTACTGTAGGGAGGTGGCGACCGTAGACTGAATAAATATATAAATGTTTGGTTGGGGAGGGGGGTGTCTAGAGGTGTGCTTTTAGAGGGAGATCTGCATCTGTGTGTGTGCGTGTGTGTGCTTGTGTGTGTGGGACAGAAGCAGAGCGAGAGAGAGAGAGAGAGAGAGACCCAGAGGGAGGACGGGTGAAGAGGAGAGTGTCCTACGTCAGAAAGCCACCAGATTAGACGGGCAGAGTGTGGCGGTGGCTCTCGCTGACGTCCGCCGTGCCCGCCAAACACTCTGGGAGCTTTTAAAAGCGCACACAGGTAGCGGCGAGAGGGCACTGGGACTCCGGTTATAAAACACTCCAGGGCTACTTTTGCATGTCTCTTTTCATGACTCCCAGCCTTTCTAGCCAATGACAAGGGAGAAAAAAATGTGGGGCAACTAGTGGGAACCTATTTCCTACCAGTGGCCATGGGGGAAAAGGTTTACAAAAACTGGGACAGCCAACACGTAAAGCTGTACATGGCACAAAGTTCGGGAACGCTGTTCTCTTAACACCAGACCTGGTTGAACACCGCACACCACACAGCACAATGAAGTACTTGTTACAATATTCTGACTGAAAGCTTATAGGTGCGAGGAGGTCAAACAGAGTTTAACCAACTATGGCCATCAAAAAGCTCACCCAATTTAATGAGACATTGCCATATCAGCGTCCCAGGGTGGGGTTCAAAGTCCTTGTCATCGAGACAAAACAATGGGGTTGGACAGCCAACGCAGTCAACAGTGCGAGTTCCAGCCTCTGAAACCCTCTGATGCTGTCAGCCTGACTCTGCTTGAACAAGGACGACTTCCCCCCCACCATGAAGTCTGAATAAGCCAAGCGTGGTTCACTCGACTCCGGCACGGAACGGAACCAACCGGAGAGGACACCGGAGTCATTACAATTCCGTAGACGTGACCGCAAATCCATCCATCAATCAATCAGTCAATCAATCAATCTCCAGTTGTACGTGGAGCAGAGACAAATGACTAAAGCAGCTTTTATAAAAGTCACGCCTGCAAAAGTATTCGAATGATGAAGTGGAATTCTGACAATGAATTGAGAACCTTAAAACGAGCCATATAAAAATGCAGTGTGAGGCCGGCGACCGGAATAACCTCAATAAAGTATTAACAAGACAACAGGAAATGGTAATTGTGCATTGTTTTTCACCCGGGGAGCATTGGTGAGCCCCATACAGCAAAGCTTAAGTACAAGATGCCTCCTGGGACCTCGTTAGAGGCCTGAAAAGAAGAGCGTGACGAGCGTCGCACGAGAAAGCCAATCGGAACAGACTAGGGCATCCCTAGTATCTGATAGGATAACAGGTCAAGCTTGGCAGCAGGGGATTGTGGGCCGCCATATCTTGGCTAATTGTAAGTGATCCTACTATGACTTTAGTTCAGTCTAGTGCTGGGTTCCATGGATTTGTTGGTCCAAAATGGGAGTTTCGTTGACGTGTAGACGTTGACAGACATTGAAACAAACATGGCGCATTTATATAACTATGTGGCATATGTGGAATGACCTTAGTAACCTGCTCAGTCAATGGATATTTGTGCCAGGAAGAGACAATATTTTAGCTAACCACATCTTTATAACTTACGCACCTGCTTTTGCAAGACATCTTCTGCGTTTTTCCTAACATTGACTAATGAATATCACGAAACAAACGAGAAACCACTTGTCTGATTGGTCTACATCAGTCTTTTAAAACAGCTGTTATACACCTGTGCGTTCTAATAGTAATGCAATAACATGCTATTGACTAACTATAAAAGTTTGTTATTATGGTGTCAGATAGTATTGACTTAACATAAAAGGACTGATCCCGCTTTCGTTTTCTAATCCGACAGGAATTGGTATTTTGGCTAGCTATTTAGTGTCAAAAGGTTGCCCACCTTGGTTTGTTGAGGGCAAAGTCATACATTACGGGCTGATAATATCTTACAAACGTACAGTATGTTTGAACCACTTCCACAGACAGGTACCTGCTGTGCTGGTGAACACCTCGTCGTGGGCGGCGCTGTCTGTGATGATGGCGGTGGCCTCGCCCGCCGGCGTCCGGTCAAAGGTCAGGGTGCCTGACGTGGTGATCTGGCCCGAGGGCGACACAGTGACTGGTGGGCGACATAGGCAAACCAATTTGAATAACGAGCCATTGAAGGTTTTCCGTAACTCTATGATAACCCGGACCTTTTTACCCTGACCTTTATACAATAGTATCATAGTACAGCTTCATTTCACGTTGTGACGCTGGCAGTCATCGTGAACTATTGTAGGGTAGCTTACTCTAAAATGTATAGGTCAAAAGCTCCAAGCCCTTTACTTGAGTCCGGGCATTTCTTTGTACATGACATTAGGACAACAATTATTAGCAATCAGCAAATAGTCATGAAGCTCCATATTCATCACCTGCCATGTCCAATTTGTTTTCAACAGCAGAAAGTGTATTTGGCGTTCAGTTACTCATTAACTTCCATCCCTGGACCCTTCATAGTCATGCAACATTTAGCTTATGTCCATTCAGTTACCACAAAAACAGCTCTGCTGGTTGCTATGCGAAAATGTCTTTCAAAACTGGTATAAATGATAGCTCTCCATTTTCTTTGACTCTTCATCAGCTCTATATCTTTTCTGTTCACCCGTTCTGAAAGCCTTGAATTAGAAAATTGCCCCAATTTACACGATTGACAAGCAGATTCACTTCCCCTCAATGGCTGAGAGAAGCTTGCTGGGAGCTCTGGCTCTGCCGTGTCTGAGACATCTGGAGCGAGGTGGCTGTGTGTCGGGCCATGACTCACATGTGGCCCCTGGTGCCAGGGTGATGTTCTTTGTGGGGGACATGTCCTTCTTGTCCTGGGCGGCCGCCTGCTCGTTCTCCTTCTTGCGTCTCTTGTAAGGGACAAAGAGTCTCACGGGGCCAGTCTGAGGAGACCGGGAGAGAATGGGGCGCAAGGAACAGTGTTCAGAGAAAAGGGGTATGACTAAGGGATTTATGCAAAAACAAAGTTGATTTCCCCAGACATTTAGATTTTGCACATTGCTTTCAAAGTGGCAACATTAAGTTATGATTTCTGAATTGCACCGCAACCCGTCTCTCTTAAGAAAAGCTTAGTTTTAAGAGCTAACAAATAGGTCTTTGATATGGATTGCAGAAAAGTCCTTGAAACAAATTGGCCTTTTTTATTTAGAGAACAAAATCCCACAACCTACATTTCTGTCATATCTTTCCCATCAACAGAGCAATCACTCAAGCTAACTTTAGAATCGGTTAGCTCTGTCAAAATGAATAAATTGGAGGTCCAAAATGGATCCTCACCAACTCCAACAACATGCCGTTTTGAAAACAGATTGTACGATAATTCTCGTTTTAAGTGTTTTTGTTTCCCATTGCATTAATAAGACCACATATGAATTACAATTACCATTGCAATGTTCTCCACTCCAAAACTTTCTCCATCTTTTGTAGCCTAGAAAGAAACATAGAAGGTTTGAAATAAGTGTGTGCCGAACAGCAGAGAGCCTTTGGCTGTTGGCCAATTAAAAGCTCAAAGTAAGGTCAGCCAGTGCAGAGCACTCACCACTGTGAGATCGTCACAGCAGGCGGCACATGTACACGAGGCAGCATGGGGGTTTAATATTCTCTCCTGTAAACACAAACACAATCCACCACAAATCAATTAGGCAGAAAGACTTTCAACTTGACCCAGCCCAGGGGCGTGTCATAGATGACAGATGGGTGCCAACTCACCTGAATGAGACACTGCAGGGGCCGGCCAGCATAGCGGATGCTCCGTTTCCAGTCTTTGCTGCTTGCCCGGCCTGCCATGGCCTCGAACTCGGTAGGGGTGTACCACTTGTTGTTGTGTCGGATGCAGCGACCTTTACCCCCTGTGGTGGCATCAAACGACACACAGGAAGGAGGGCGGAACTGAGTGATTATGATGAGAAGATGTTTGGACTGCATTGCTACTGTGGTGCATCTCATCCTTGTGTCTGAGTCAGTGAATGGAGTCCTAACAGCTATGCTGAGCCACCAAAACTGTCAAACGGATCAGAACCCGTGTGCTGACATCATCCTTCGTTAACTGCCACCAGCACTGATGTAATAAGTGATAAAAGGATGAAAACCAGCCTAGCTGAGGTTGCAGTTGCTAACGGAGCAAAACTTTGCAGGTTAAGCAGTACAAGGGCTCCCTCTTGTGGAAACCTCTTTGGTTGGTTATATAAAACTAGGCAAAAACGACCTACACAGCGGCAACAGAACACAAAATGTGATGATGAAATATGAGGTTAGAGCAGTTTTTGCTTTGTTTGTCATGCATCATTTGAAGGATTTTGACTCCAGCTCAATTATGTGTATATGTAGGTGCTGACCGTGGAACATGTTTTTTATTCTCACATACACACACCTGAACCCAGTCTGCTCTTGTATAGGATGCCGCTAGTGTTCCTGCAGCGCACAGGCAGCTCACTGTTGTACACCGAGGGGTCCCAGTTGTACTTGGAGCAGCTGTCCTTGTCCTGGCCTGGGGTCATTGAACTACAGGGAGTTTGTGGACCTGCACGAAACAATGAGCGCACCAAAGGGTAGGCATGTGTTCAAAAGGGCCTTCATTTGGCATGGAGTTGTTCCTTTAACATTACTTAACAAAGTAAGAGTTTTGTGGAACTTCTGTAAACATACAGGCTGCAATGGCTGCAGCAGCGCTCTTCAGCCCTGTCGCCTCTACTATGCTCCCGTCGGTGTGGACCACTATTAGTGTGGCCTTCTGGGTGTTGAGAGAGTCCCCGATCTGCAGGGTTGTCCTCCCAGTCTAAGATGACAACACAGAGACATGGCAAAGAAAGCATCTATGGCCCAGGCATAAGACAATGGTTCTTGATTTGATGGATTATTACAACAGAAGAGAATATTGAAATAAGGAAAATACAATAAAATAAATGTAATGGTAGTCCTATTGGGATTGCAGATATGCAATTTGATTTGCCTAAATGCTCCACTCATTCCAAACATACAAACACATGCTCAGGTATGCTCCCAGAAGTGGCCACAGTTGTAGTGAAGACATTGTCCTCTGCAGAATGCACGTCTCCTACAGTGACTGTTGTGACTTCTGCGTAGAAAAACAAGTTGACCACATTAAACAATGAGTTGAGAGCTAGGGAACTGACCTGATCATTAGGAAAGCATCTTAGCTAGCAAATCACAACCGCTCGCCAAACAACTCTCCTGATTGTGAATCTGAATGGATGGAGTTGGGAGTAAATCGGTTTTGACTTTACCAATAACATAACATGTCATTGTGAAATGCCCCATGATAGGTTGGTCGGCAAAATATGGCAAGCTCTCATGCAAATAATAGCTTGCCACATAAGTCCGTCGTAGAAGTGATCAATGCAAAAATAACCCTAACCTAGCTCACAGTTTCGCTCGCTAACGTTAGTTGGCTTTCGTTAAATTAGCCAGGTGTCAGTCAGCCTTGCCTGCAAACGCCGTTTCTGCGTCGTCGGGGTTCGGCAAGGACTCGGCTCCAATGTCGATATTCTCCGTCTCTCCCATTACTGTCATCGTAGTTACTTCGGCCTCCGACTCCGTATCCGAATCCACCCCCTCCTCCACCGACCCGACCGTAGTTTCAACCAGCCGCAGTGCCTTCGTTGCCGAGTCCGTCTCGTCCATTCTTTTTACGGATAACGATTTGTGCCGAATCTGACCGAGGTCGGACTAGTATTCGGATGATAGCGAAAAACACCCTATCCTGCAGTCGAAATGACGAAGATTCAGATTTGATGTCAGGTGCAAACTTGCAATATAAAACATACACCTTAACTTTATTCCACTAGATTCCTATGTGAAAGTAAGAAATGGCGTCCAACGTTCTTTTAGCTCACAACATCTCACAGGAAAGCGATGCACCGGAAATTACCGACAGGAAACGATGTAAATCGAAGCTCCAAAACAGTGCACATTGGGTTGACATTTGGTTCAATTGTGCACCTAAAAACGGAAGAAGATAAACTCAGAATCACTGAAAGAAAAAGATTTGAATCGGAATCCACCTTGTTTTCGCAGAAATAAAAGATCAGCTGACATTTTCATCCAGAGGCAGGGCAAAGATGTGCACAAGTAATAATAATCAAAAATACAAGTTGTATGGACTTAAATTACACTCACACCACAAATAAATTCGTTTTAACGATAATATTTAATAGGTAAACCTGTTAATTGAAACAACACATTTAAGATATGCCTGATAACTGTGCAGTCACATCTTAAACTGTGCATCACATTTGGAATGTTGTGAAGAATTTTTTTTCTCTAACCTTATAATCGAATTAACAAAAATCTTAGTAATGAAATTAATAAAACATAAATTGAAACGCGATTTATACATGGCAACTCAACGCAGAATCCTGATATTGGAACACAATAGAGTGAAAATAGTCAAATCTCTAACAGAAGTTCAAAGAATGTATGCATCTGAAAGAAAATATTGCTTAACCTATCTCAAAAGTTAAGGAATAGGACAATTTATGTTAAAATATCATCATGTGACATTAATTGTATATTCAAACAAACATTGGCAGTATTTTCCCCATTCGTATGATCTGATGTGAAATTGAGAGAGCGAAAAAAGCAAGAGATCCAGAATCGCCAAACATAGAGATTTAACTGTTGGCATTGTTGTCAATGCCCCTAATCCTTAACAGTCAGAGAAAGATTAGTTAATAGTTCAAGGAAAATAACATACCGGGGGGAAAAAGCACATGTTAAGCACATGTTCTTGGAAAAGTTCTTCAAAAACTATATATTTTTTGTAATAAATATGTGTAATGCTTTTGTTCTCATATAACTGAGAAAATATAATGTTCTGTAAGCCCAAATATGCACATTCTTTAAGCTATTTGTATTTCCCAGATGGCAACCTTGACAGTGAATACAGAAAATGTGTAAAGGAGATCTCACTGTAGAAATACACTTTTCTCCCATTTGCCAGTATTGTGAGTTTGGTAAACAACCTCCATTGCTGCAACAGTCACACGTGTTAATGAGACCAGCACAATAATCATCGGTCTTAGCTTTGGATCCTGGAGACCATGTAATAGAACAGGAAGAACACCACTACCAGTCCAACTGAAACATAGCACAGTATTTTGCGATTGTCTCGGCCAGAGCGCACCATAGTGGAGAACCTCTTGACACTACCCGTCAACAGTCCTGTTGCACTCAGAAAATTTGAATCCTAGAAGAACAAAAAACAAAAACAACGAGAAACCATTTGAAGAGCAATACAACAACAACTATTATATAAAAATCATACAACTCATGGAAAATAGAAACTTACCATGCCATCCAAATAGGCATTCTGGTCCTCTGCTTCTTTATCAATGTCATAAGCAAGCTTCAAACAGTGACAGGAAGGAACACAAAAGTAGTTATAATAATTAATACATTTTGTTAAGTATATATGGTTCAAATTATTAGATTTGAATTGATAAAAACTGTTGCAAACTCTCACTCATACACTCTCACAAGAAAGACCTGTGGTGTACCGATTTTAATCTGGAGACTTTGCTCGCCAAATTATCAGCCAGAAGTTTATTTTCAGCATCCAACATATCGTCAACAGCTCCATGTCCTTTGAGGTTCAGAGTGAAAATAAAATCACTTACATATAGTAACAATCGCTACAATGCATCCATTCCTGCCAAATGCATTAGGTCAACAAACCAACTTTGTTAAAGTTAAAGTGCTCACTTTTAGTTGAACAACTTTAATGATAAAATTGAAAAGCATTATTATTGGGGGAAAAAAAAATTCAACGAGAACTGGTTGATGATCAAACATACCTACGTCAAATTGGCTAATATTACAACTTCTATGAAAATATCAAAGTGTTGGCTACTAAACTTGCTGATGGTAAATCGGAGCTAGCTAATGTGCTAATGTGGTTAGCTACAGCTTTAAAACAGACGGTAATATCCCCCTGGTTCTTTAATGTCAACGTTCGAGATAAATTCCATTCAAATATGGCTATCAATATAATACAGACATGGACATAACGCTAAATTACTCAACTGAAATTACTCAACTAACAGCCTCAAATGATTACTTGAATACGTGTCAAAATACCTCTATTCCACTCGGCCATGTTGGTTGTTGACGTTTATCTGTACGGAAGCCCAGCGAGACCTAACAACTTACTAAACAAACGAGTTTTCCTTTAAAGGTTTAAAAGTAATAATAATTTACTAATTCCCGTGATTAACAAAGCTTGTAATACAATTACAATAAAGTGGGTCCTACCATTTTTTGTCTGATATTTAGAAAATCCTTTTGCTGAGTCTCGGAGAAGAGAACAATTTCCCCCACATATCCTTTTTACCAGCTTTGCAAAAGAACAATAATGCATTAACACCGGCAGAAAAAAAAGGCGGAACTAGCTAACTAATTGGCTAGCTGGTGAAATATCAGGGACATGTGGCATCGATATGTTCTTGGTCATGGTCATATTGTGGTTATTAACGTTTTACTTTGGTTTATGTGTCCTCTTTAACATGCCCAGTTAAATGATTATAACCACTGTTTTTGCAAGTTTTATAAGAAACATAGGCCTAGTTTGTTTTCAGTCATGAATGAATACACTGTAGCTACTTCATGTATTGATGTAGCTGATTGAACTGAACAAACTAACTAAACTCCCATCATAAGTGTAGTAAGCATTGTTTTTAATAAAATTTCATATTTATAATTAAATTAATTATAATTAATGTATGTACTGTTGTACTATTTTTTTCACTTAGTAAGTGAGTTAGTAAGGGTCAGCAAGGCACACAAAAATCATGTAATCCTTATAGTGATTAAACCTTAGTTATCTCCAATTTAAGTTAAGTAACTTAAATACTTACATAGTTTTATGAACTCTCCTTTTTCTTTCCAGGTAAGCTCAGGTACAGGGGTGGAGGTGGGCAGCAGCAAGAGCAGGAGCATAGTGTGGTGCAGCAGCGGGCAGATGCATGGTGTGGTGCAGCAGTGAGTGAGCAGTTGTAGGAGCAGTGTGGTGAGTGACTGCAGTTTAGTAGGCCGCGTTAAACTATTGAGCGTATGAGACTGGTTGATTGATGTGACGTGGTGCTGTGTCTGAGTTGCCTGCCTGAACTAGCTCTGCCAAGGCATTGCATACTTTTTGTATTTACTGTAAACTGTCACATACCATTGAGCATACCTTGTGGTGTTCTTAAAGTATGCAAAGGACAGATGGAGTGACAACAGTGAAACAGACGCAGGATTAGAACAAAACTGTGCTGGTTGCGACTTGTGTTGTTGGATGAGATGGGTGTCTAGTTGTGGAAGTTACCTTTTAACTTTAACATACGTTAAGTTTTTTTCTGAAAGCCTTTCCCTCTAATTTGAAATTAAGCATTAATTTTCTAGCTTCTTGGCACCTGACTAAAGAACTATGTAGATGTAACTGCAAATGTATATAATGCTTATTCTATACTGGGCTGCAGTGAATGCATTATTGATATTTAATTAATTAAAGAAATGGTAGATTGACCCTGCATTGCTGCCAGTGGCACAGTGTGAACACAAAAGTATTAAAGACTAGTGTGAGGTATAATCTGTAAAGTTTTTTAATCTAACACAACTCAAACCAGTTTGGCATTCAGAAGTTGTGCTAGGGCGGGTCTGTCCAGGATTAAGACCAAAGGGGCCTCTGTATTGTTGACAGACACATGACTGGGTGTGTAATGTTTATGTGGCATGAAATATGATGCCAGCTATAAATTGTGAGCTGCCCAGTGACGCCCGCCATGTAGCTAATCTGTGTGCATATGTCCTTAAAAGCACTGACGCTGTTTTCCTCTTAAATTATTAAGCTTCTTCAGCAGCTTTAAGCCATTGAGAAGAAGATTAGTGAGGTTATTTTGTTCCAGTGTGTTGTGTGCTCGTGTATGCGTGTGCCGTGTTCATATGAATTTGTGTCTGGGCTATGTGTCTAATTTAGGTAATGCGTTAGGGGTTGTCTATTCCACGACCACATGTGTCATTAGCAGTAGTCAATGCCAAAGATTCCATTAATCTTTTCATTAGCACAACCACATACAGGGTAGCATTTGTTGCTGCCAACATTACCTTTTGTGTCTGTGGTGTGGTGCAAGTGTTGATAGGTGTCCGGGGAGGCAGAAAAGTGTGGGTTATTGTAAAGCTTTGGAGAGTTGAAGCTGATAGCTAAAGGTGTTTTGTCATAATCAGGATTTCTACCCTGAACCAGTTTGATTCAACTGACATTATTAAGGCATGTGTTGCTTGTTTTCTTCTATTGGTATTGATCCTCCAGACATTCTTTCTTGTAATCTGACATTTCTTTGGTTTTACCTATAAAACATAACTGGATTATGAGTGCTCATGAGCAGAATTGCTATTTGATTCCGTAGTTTTTTTTTGTTGTTGTTGATTTTTGCGTTTGGGAGAATTGATTCAGGCCAGAATAACAGTAGGAGTTTCCAGCAACTGACCTCACCTCTGGTCTGCATGCAATCGGTAATCCACTCACCAACTACATACCAGTGTGGGGGTCATGACAAATGGCATCCTGGATTCTATATGCATATCAATGAATCGCTGTTATTGTGGTCATGCCACAAGCACAATGTCCTGTTAGCTCAGCATTGAAAATGGGGTCAATGGCTGGGTATCATGCAAAAATGTTGGAGATTGCATTAAACTGTGATGTCATACTGCCCTGCTCTGTCCTTCCAGGCAGCACATCCTGCAGACTAGTACAATTTGCAACTGGCTTCACATTGCACAGTAATCCTACTGTGTGTGTCTGTGTGTGAGTCCGTATTTTGATGTGCTTCCTATCTTTCTGTCTGTGCAGAATGCGTTTGTATAATCCCGCTGTGTCTGTGTATGTGTAATAATCCGCCAGTGGGGTTCAGTGTGCTGTGTGTATTTAGAGTGGTGTGTGTATGTGTGTGTGTGTGTGTGTGTGTGTGTGTGTTTGTGTGTGTGTGTGTGTGTGCGCGTAAATCAGAGAGAGAGAGAGAGAGAGAGAGTGAGAGCTATAGTGTAATCCTCGTTCAAGTTTTGACCATTTGCGCATGTAAGGATGAATGCAACATAAAGGCAGGCTGAGCACCCAGTTGGAAAGTTGCTGTGGCCTGTCTTCTTAGCCGGCCCTTTACGTCAGCAGTATCCCAGCGGCACTCAGGCAATATAGCCTCAATCCAAAAGGGATCAATAGGTTGATCTCCCAATGTTCCATGTGGGGAGGAAGTGTTGGTGATGGAAGAAAGGTCCAAGAGAGAGGCGGTGCCCGTGAGACGGGGGAGGGGAAAGAGGATGAAGGGCGGGTCTTGGGATAAACTCTCCAGCTCCCTAAGGCCCTTAGCAGTGGCCAACTATGGCAGGGAGGGGGAGCCCGATTAGTGGTTTACTCGGTCCGTTAGCACCCTAGCGCCTAGCACCAAGAGCCCCAGGGAGTACAGTCGCTCGCTACAAAGGCAGAGGCTGGTGAGAACACAGTGCCACCGGTTTGCAACACTGGAGGGATATGCGGGGCTATTTATAGCTAATCCTGTTTCAATGAGGTCGTGCTCTCTACCTCCCTGAGACGGAGCAGTCGGAGTTAAGCGTCACGCTTGTGTGCCGTAGTTGTGTGGGGAGGTGGGCCAGCCGTGGATGCAGAAGCTGGACAACAGACCGGCCGGCGCACTCTCTAGTTCAGCGTGCGAGAGAGAGAAAATAAATTGTTGATTGATGGATATGTCTAGGACCTGTTGGCTATTTCATCTCAATTCTGTGTGTGAGTCTTACCTTGACATCCTATCCTGCTGCGACGCACATGTAAGTGACCATGCTTTTTATTTTTGATGAGTTTTTCAAAAGTGTTTCTTCCGCTTTTAGTCTTAAGGATCCATGCCAGTTAGAATAGTTTGATTGATTGTGTCAGTTGTTGCTTAAGTGATTAGTTTGTTGTTATC
Organism: Galaxias brevipinnis; assembly: GCA_036023535.2. Lineage (NCBI taxonomy): Eukaryota > Metazoa > Chordata > Actinopteri > Galaxiiformes > Galaxiidae > Galaxias > Galaxias brevipinnis. Next base: position 48,679 of record JAVQIZ010019264.1, on the reverse strand, counting down.
TGTTTAACAATTTCCAGTCAGACACACACACACACACGCATGCACACACACACACATGACGTACGCACGCACTCAAGCACGCGCACGCACACACACACACACACACACACACATACACACACACACACACACACACACACACAAACTCACACAGAAACACACACACATCCACACACGTTCTCAGTCTGAACATGCATTTTGAAAGATGATATATTATGGCCACACCATTGGGATTAAGTGTCTATGGGAATAGATCTATCATGCGATGGCTTTCACATGTTGCCATATGGGGGATCTGAATATCCAAGCAACTGCATGCTTCAATCTTCTGCGTATTGTCTACATCATAGCTGAATGCTACACCAAATGTTTGGGCTGTTCACAATACTAATCGGTTTACTGCTACCAAATACTTATTTTCCTACTAGGCTGTAGCATGAGAGGATGGGACTGAACCAGTGTGAGTGGATAGCTGGTTTAGAGTGTTTAGACCACCCCCACACACAACATTTCAATGCCTAAGAAGATTGCCCAGATTATTCAACAGGACCTTGGCCTCATCAATAAATAATCTTGTAAATAAGAAAACGGTGTATGTGAACGTTTATTTGATTCTAATTAATAAGAGTATTGTAATAGCAATTCAGAACATGCTTTAATTAAACATTTAAATTAGCTTGCTCCAAATGTGTAAACTGCATAAATTGTGTAAGTCTATAGGCTGGTTGGGTCTATCAATTTAATTGCAGAACTGAATACAACCACTTGACATCTTTTGGAATGTTGTTCCTTGTGTTTTCTCTTGCCAGTTTGTCCCTTCGTACAGTGCATAAATAGGATTGATTGGTATGTCACGAGTCACACAAGCAGATGTGAGGTGTGATGATGACGCATTGATGTGTCCTTTCCCTTCAGACTCACCTCCCCTTCCATTTTATCTCAAATACCTATTGCTGCTGTATAACTAATATACATTTCAAGACCATAAATTTATGGTCTGTATGTGCGCCTGCTAATGTTGACCTATGCATTTCTATAAATTTTTTCGTTGGCAAAGCATCCTGCCTTGATGTTTTTAATCAATTCCTCATCCTTAATGCACCTATCCTGCTACTCAGTAATCCTCATCGAACCAATATCAACCACACATACAAACACACAGCCTCTCTCTCTCTCTCTCTCTCTCTCACACACACACACACACACACGTTCTACACAATGGGTGATTGCTGTCATAGTTATTCAACGTCCATTCACTGTTAGAGCCATTACCCAGATATTCACTTAATTCTATCATTTACAAGGATATTACAAATGTATTACATCTTTTATAAGGAAAGGAAATGTGCAGGTTATATGAAGGCTATTGACGCTGTGTGCTTGCAGTGCTACTAAACTGTTATAGAGTACTGGGTCCACCCGAAGATAAATTAATTGTCAGGTTAACAATAAATAATTGTACTGTTGTTCTGTATCTTAAACCCTATACAACATCAGAAAGTATTTGCATTATCAAACAACAAATCATGTTACATTTTACACCTCATTGTTAATCAACTTTAGTACCATTTGTTGTTCTTCCTTTGTTGAAAATGTAATTGGGTAGAGATCAGCTGATGGAGAAGATGTGTTTGGTTTGTCAACATTAATATGATTGTGTTCTTGTGCAGCCTGGTTACACAGACACTGTGCACCAAACAAAGGTGAATAGAACAACGTCCTATCTGGAGGGCTTTGGTGTTTGGGCAGAAGGCAGTGTACTACTGCTGTTGACTATGGAGTTGGGTTTACCTGCAGAGGATTCTTTCCAGTAGTGTTCACTACTTTACCAAACTCTAGTGAATACCTAAAACCATAATTCCGAAATACAATGACTGCAAGCCACTGAATAAATTACATAGACATGCTGATTGTATAATGTTCCAGTCTTACCATTTGATTAATCCCTGGGCTTTATTTACTCGTACGTCCACCCCTGCCTTCCCCACACAACATGGTATATTCCCTGGTTAGGATTCTAAGAAATCCATCAAATCGCATCCTCCTTACGCAGGGGGAAAACTGCACTCCAAACTGATTTTTGGCAGATGTAATACTGTGCAGCCAGGACAGAGCACAGAGAGACAGCGATGGTGAGTTAAAGTGGGTAGTGTTCGCTCCAGTTCCTACTGAATGTGTCTCCACTAGCTAGAGCGCCACTCTCTACAAGTAGTGGCTGTGGAGTGTGCGCCGATGCCACAGATTGTCTAATTAGATTAAGCAAGAGGCTTTCCTGAGATAATCATTCAGCCTGCCTTTTTTCCTGTTCTAGTGAAGCTTGCGTCGGTAGTGTGTGCGCTCTGAAGGTCAACGAAGAATCGTCATTTAGGCAATATCCACGAGGGGGTCTGTAACTTGAAGTCCCCCTGAAGTGCAATTTGAAAGCATTTAAAAAGGGTTATGCGGCTACTTGTGGAGTTTTCTGCAGAACGCTGCCCACCATAAGTGAACTTGCACTATTACTGGCAAACGCTGTTGCTGCAGTCAGGGGAGCAGAGGGATATCTTGTAAGTAGATTTGTTATCTTTGTATAATTGCTGCAATATCTGAGCAGAGCTACTGATTGTTCTCAAAGGCTATTGTATGTCAGCGCTCAAACCATGTGGAGACACTAACAAGCTGCAATTAATGTCAGTCTCAGCTTGAAAAGAGCACAGAAATGTGTTAGGGTTCAAAATTAGTTGGTAATTGTAATACTTAGAAAGTATAAAATAATGAATTATGCCTGTTACAGGTTGCTAAGGTGTACCCATCTATGATGTACACAGTGTACAGTGTTCCAGGCCTTTTTAATCTTCTTTCCCTCCATCGCAGTCCGATCAGCCTAATTAGAATCTGTGGCTTTCTCAACTGTTATACCAACACTTAGGAATCAATGTCTTCTGGCTTTTAATTCCCACACTGTGTATTTTCATATATGTTTAAAAACATATGTATTCTCAGTTTTTGGTCAGTTGGGAAAACAACTTGTAGCTTAACATTCCCAAAATCATATTTTACGATTTCTTTTGACCTCACATGTGGTTCAAATGTCGACTATATAATCAAAATCCATTGTCCTTTTAAGACAAATGTTAACTTTTTCCCTAATGTGATCTCCCTAGAGGGCACAGGTCAGTTTTATGTAACTGAACTAATCTTAGTCTTTCATGTATTAAATTACATTCGTAGATATAACTTTTCCAGGGCTTTTTATAAAGGCCTTATGTAATTTTGAATTTCAGTCATTTTCCTTGAATATCAAACACTATTGCCGTTACAAATCTTTAAGTTTATATTTCGTATTTTTTTCAGTAGGCCTATATTCCTATTTGTATGGCTGGCTATATATTTTAGTGAACCCTTCTTTTCTTTTACTTAAAAATTATAGCAGGCCTGCTACCTGCTGCCCCATCACAATTTAAAATATACTTCATTTTATTAAGTTTTAAAAACAGAAAATACAGAAAAACTATCTTCAAAAATCCTAGAAATCAACTGTTTCGCTTTCTCAGACTGTCAGTTATCCAATATCTCTTTTCTGGAAGGGAACTGTTAACAACTTCATCAAGGTTAATTTGTAATACATTCAATTTAAATATGTAATTTCAACATTAATAAAGTCTACATAAACAAATAATCAAATTATGCACTTAGAGTTTGGACAATAGATTTGGTATTGAGTATTTACCAAGAATAGTTTTCTAAACTACAAGTGTCAATGCTTTGAATGTATGTTTGAGCTGTACATTTTATGTTTACCCATTTGTTTCAGTTGTAGCCTTCAATCACATGGATCAAAAACAACACCAGCAGCCAAGATGAGAGAGTGGGCCTACAGGGATCAGATGAAAATGGCTTTCTATGTGTCCAAGTCACGCTCTCTGGCAACTGTCGTACATCCCTGAGGTTTGCAGTGGTTTATGGGAAATAAAGGATCTCACCACTGAGGAGTACACTTGCCTTCTCGGGAAAGCGTCTCTCAAACCCGCCATCATCGTGTGGTTTGTCCCCAAAGAGACATGGCCAACAACTCCTTCCGAGGTTCCAAGCATGGCCGCCATACAGAGGCCAATCATGACGGAGACTATAACTGCTCCCTTAAGGAGCTGCGTGCCCTCATGGAACTCAGGGGGGCCGAGGGCTTAGCTAGAATCCAAGAAAGTTATGGGGATGTCCCAGGACTCTGTACCAGACTAAGGTCATCACCCACTGAAGGTAAATATTTGGTGGAGTATCTGTATATACTTTTTACCTATCTTATTTGATTGACTACCCTACACGCACACACACACACACACACACACACACAAATTATATTATGAATTATGCTAAACAGGTTTAATTCAGAAGTACAGAAAACCTATGCATTTTGTTACTAGACTTGCCTAGTATAAAGTGTGCTGACTCAAGTTTAAGTAGACATTGGTCTTTCTCTTAGTTAAGAAATAATTAAATACTTGATATTTCAAACTTGACTTCAAAAGTGCAATGCCCGTCTGCACAATTAAGTTATATTTGCCCTGAGAGAAGTGTTGCTTTAGACTGGTTTAGTTTGGGTAAAGCTATTTAGTCAAATTCATTGCACTGGCTTGAGTCCATTTTTACACCTGGGAATCTGTTGCTTTTTGCGTGCACTGAATGTCACACTGTGATATTCACAGATCTCAAAGAAATTGAGACACAAATGCATATACTTTAGCCAAACCAACAGAAACAGAGACCAGCAACATAAAACAGTGCAGATACAAATAACTTAACCAAGGCAGGGTTTAAATCCAAAACATGGGAAAACCAATAACCAGTGAAATAGAGGGAAAGCTAAACAAGATAACAAGAGGCAGGTGCAAACAATTATTTAATTCAGCCCTCAAACGTCCAGGCTGTGGCACTACATTTGGTGAGTACACATGCCAAGAATTGTGTTTAAATATCAAACCCACATTTCAAGTGTCAGAGAATGCCCTGAATTTTATTACTCTTTTAAATTAAAAGGATTTAAAAAGGAAAAATTTACATTTCAACATTACTGAGTTTAGGTTGTCATTAGTGTCTCCTTTCCAGTAACAACTGACTGCTTGATTGCATACAAGTCGTTTGTTGACTCCACATGGCAGTGATTACTTAACAGACCTTATTATCAGTTCTACAGCATAACTTGATAATTTAGTTTAGGTTAATCTCACATATTATAAACATACTACAAAGCATAATAATACTATGTGTATCAATGGATGACGTATTGCCAATTGCTTTTTTTAGTTTAACTTGGAAGATGTGTGTGTCATATCATTTAAATGATCATTAAACATATCATTAAATGAGCAAAACAGCTCATCTCCATACTAAGAGCTAAGGCCTTTATCACAATAACCTGAGGTTTTGTCATCATAATCCCGCTAGTACAACGACCCAATTCATCTTGTTATTTCCCTCTATTACACCCATTATTACTACAATACTAACAGTCCAAAATTGCACTTTTGGCTGAATATAACACATCATATATGTTAGAGAATACAATTAAGACTGTGGCACTGACAGCTTGCACTAACAAAAACATTAAAATCTCATTCATGTAGGTTTAATATTCGTACATTTGAAGATGTTGCTTTGAATTCAATTGTTTGAAATACAGCTGCCAGATCAGTTCTCAATCCTGGTTTACAGTACAGTGTATCATCTTTATTGTCATGCCACGTAAATTACTTTCATGGCCTTTGTTGAACTTCTGGGGATGAGATTTCAAATGTGATCCCAGATTAAACGGCAGCATATCACCACGGCTCTTTCCAGGAATCACATTCCCTGCTGTGGGTCCAGGACCATCAAGCAGCCAAATATTCATCTTGATCTGAAGGTTAACGATTTGCAATTATTTACCATCTAACTGTTTTTTTTTTGGAACGATAGTTCATTTGTTTTACAACACTACAGTGTTGCTCTTTTCAAGCCAGCTTTTTCACCAGGAGGATACATTTTTGACACGATGACAAATCACAAGGGTCGAAAGATTTTCTGCCACACAAAGGTTCCCACTGGAGGAATGGTAGGAGGCTCTATTTAAGTGTTTGCATGAGCACCTTGATCTAAAACAGTGTGCCAATTCTATAACTGGATTAAATCAGTTTCCAATCACTGTTCTGGGCAGGCAGCTGTTGTCATGTACCATAATACCTTATTGCAAAGCGCTGTTCTAAGCAACAAGTTGATCTGCACTCAGAGGTTTGGTTTTGGGGATGCAATACAATAAACACAGTTATTGTTCACATATGTATGTAGATTCCTTCAATTCCAATCAATTACATTCAAGTAATTTTTAAGTGACAGTTCACAGTTCCCTTTATTATGTTTAAAGTTACTAGAGGCAGTTTATCTGTAGTAGATGATCTTGGCGACCCCTACCGTTTGCTTGGTGTAATTATGTTCCCTAACCGTCGCAAAGAGGACATGCAGAATGCTCGTTGTAATTGCTTATCCATAGCACGATCAATGACTATGCTCCAAGTATGGACATCTCTTCCTGATTTAGTGACGTACTTCCTTGTGCCACAAAGCAATCTGTCGCAGTTTTGCTGGAGGTCGTGTCCGGTGGCAGACAAAATTTGTGATAAATAATGAGACTTCAGGGGACTGATTTGAACTGTGATTTTTTATCCTCCCCTTGACATTACAATGTGCTATCAGAAGTAATGTATTGATAATCCGTTAATATAAAAAAGTTGCCTTTAGTTGCTTTAAGCAAACCATTGGCAAAGGATAAGCTGTGGCAATAAAAAAAGGACTTGAGATAAACACAGATTCAGAGTCAATTCAAATAAAACATGGACAACAGTCCACAGGTTTAAATGTTGTGTAGGTGGTGTGTGCAGTAATTGAAAAGTTGCTGAAATAATTCCAGTGTGACCTATATGCACACCCCATGGGATGTGGGCAGTTTGAACCACTAAAATGTTGGAAACAAATGTCAATCCTGAAGCGAATTGATTTTTGAAAATATCAAGCACACATGCAAACACAATACTAACCCCTATAGAATCTTGTGATCATTTGCTTTTAATTACTTTGATATGGTATCGTTGCACAACGTTGCGAGACCTTTCTTGCAGAATTCGTTTTTTTAGACCAGCAATGGCCATTTTGTAGACTGGTCAATTAGGAAGTCTGAGGTTCTACTACAGCTTCAATCTGTACAGCTGTGTGAGAGTGCATGTAGGCAAGGTGAGGGTCACTGTTCTCTGAATCAAAGGTTTGCTCACAGTTCCACAAGGACAGACCTTATCCTGGTCCCAGTATCAGATTTTGTCCTGTGACATTTGCCTTTCCATTATTTATCCATCCACATTGCCCCTTTCACGCACACTTGATAAAACACCTTTAGCATTTTCCCTTCTCTTGCCATTTATTCGCCACCTACTGTGACGTGACTGACAATGAGTATTTCAAACGTCAGAAGCAGCTCGACTGAATAGGAAAATCCATGGGATGGACATACAAAGACTTTGTGCACAACCACTGCACTATATCACAGTAGTGGCAGCAGGTGGGGGCAGATTGATTTACCTTAAGTAATCCCACTCACCTTAAACCACCGAGCATGGCAGTTGATTGCTCGGTTGTGGACTAATCTGTCACGCTTGTGTAACGTTTTTTTTTTTTTATTCGTCTCTCATTTTGTTAATGGATAATTTATGCACAGCCGCTCAAACCTCATTGGTGGAGCCAAATGAGAGGACACCTGCATCATTCATAGGTCGAGGCATGATAAACCGCAGGTGCTCCTACCAGGAGTCTGAATCTAAGCTTAAAGTGTCAGCAGGAACGTTGCTTAGAGGGATTTAAAGGGAATAAGCACAACAGCACCGGACAGAACGGGTCTGTTTCAGTGGTGGCTGACGCTGCACGACATTATGCAGGCCAGCCTGCAGCCGCAATGACAGACTTTAGGGACTATTCAGATTGTGTTTGCTATGTTGTAAGGGTCTGTTTTTTTCTCCTTGAATATAAATAAAATACAGGTAGACAGTTAGAATGTCGTGTATATTCATTCTTTACATGCCTACAGTATAATTAATGGATTATTGCCATGATTTTCTTTGGTTTGTGTGTTTTAAAAAAAATACTGTCTCATGTGCCAAAACTAGTACACCACTCAGGGGAACTTCCATATAAGTTGCATTACCTGTGCCTTTCAGTCCAGTTAAGTTTTTGAAAGAACTATTCCATTCAAATAGGAATGATCTGTGTGGCTGTAAATAGAGCATACTGTAAGATGACGTTTTATTGCACATGCCTTTCTAATCAATAAATGATTAACCTCAGAAAGCCATTCTTTAGAAAAGTAAGATAGACGATTAAGACATCATATATTTTCTACAATTACTGATTTTCCTTAGTTTACAAAGGCAGGCACACTGCGAGAAAGAGATGCATGTTCTAATAACAAAGAAATTATACGTTCTTTAAACAACAGACTTCCTTTAGAGCATGACCTGCATAACATAACATTCTCTCTATCACCGTGGAGGTAAAGATATTATCCGTCTTTCCAGAGACGTGCTTTAGATGAAAACATCAGGACTAGAAGTAAAAACAGAAATATATGTGAGATTATGGGCTGAAAGCGTTATGTTCCCCTGACCGAACCTTGGCTTCAGAACCTTGTCGATGTGGGAGAGACTTTTCCCTCAGATGAGCGGAGACAGCATATGCCCACCCGCTGAATCGCAGAAACAGCACTTGTCAGAAAGAGTTAGCCGTGTTGTAAATTTTCCCCCAAGCCTAAACAATACGAGGTCCTTAGACCTTTGAGGTGGCAGCTCACAGAATGGGGTTATTTTGTGTTCACTGCACCACACTGTACAAGGCTTAGCTTTGTCCGTTATCTTTCAATCAATTTACATTTTCACATCCATTGTATATGACCTGGCTACGAATGTCTTAACAATGCATTTTTTTCTTTTTCAATTTTTTTTTCTCCATCCAGGGTTAGGAGGTCATGTTGATGACATCAACAGAAGGAAAGAAGAGTTTGGGCAGAATCTTATACCTCCCAAAAAGCCAAAAACCTTTCTGCAGTTAGTGTGGGAAGCATTGCAAGATGTAACCCTAATCATCCTTGAGGTGGCAGCCATAGTATCATTAGGCCTTTCTTTTTATAAACCTCCAGATGCCGAACGAGAAAGTAAGTAAACGTAGTAATCAAATTTTTCATAATTTCATATCTTTTTCTCCCTTCATATGTCAGTGTTGCAGATATTCTCCATCTCCATTTTTTTTTTAAAAAGAACTACGTACTTGTTCAAAAACTGAACTAACCATGGTAACCATATTTATTGTTCCTCTTCCCTTGATAAGAAGGGTGTAAAAACATCATATTAATTTTCACATGTTATTTCACACTTTTTTGATACGCTTAAATGAATAGATGGTTTTCATTCATTTCAAGTGTATGCAGTTGTTTTTGTAAGCATTCACCACACTGCCTGTGCCCAAAATAACGCACTGCTGTCCTGATTCTGCACAAAAATTGTCTTCAATGTTTAACCCTAATTTCTTCAAAGAATCTACTAATGTGCTTGGTCGTTACTGTTCAAATCCCCCAGTAAACTAATACTGCTGCATATGGTCAAAAAGACGATATGTTTTTTTAATTACTAAACCTCTCACACAATTCTATTGTACTCATCTTTAATTTGACATAGGCCACTAATAGGCCTTAACCTTCCCATGTGGCAGATTGTGGGAATGCTGCCGGAGGAGTGGAAGACGAGACCGAAGCGGACACGGGCTGGATCGAGGGCGCCGCCATCCTACTGTCCGTGGTGTGCGTAGTCCTGGTGACCGCCTTCAATGACTGGAGCAAAGAGAAGCAGTTTCGTGGGCTGCAGAGCCGCATCGAGCAGGAGCAGAGGTTCACCGTGATGCGGGGTGGACAGGTCATCCAGATCCCAGTGGCCGAAATAGTGGTCGGGGACGTTGCACAAATCAAATATGGTAAACAAAAGGTTGTTTTGTACATGTAAAACGAGCAAACCCACAAGGAGTGGTCTCTTGTGTAGAAAGGCCCTATTTAAAGTCTACATAAACAGCCATTTTAGATGCATGACTGTTTCAGACTATCTAAAGGACGGCGTTGGGGTGGCTGTTTTTGGAGTCTGATAATCTTGTTCTGTCTCTGTGTGTGTATGTTCCAGGTGACCTCCTCCCAGCTGATGGAGTGCTGATCCAGGGAAACGATTTAAAGATTGACGAGAGCTCTCTCACAGGCGAATCTGACCATGTCAAGAAGACCTTGGATAGAGACCCGATGTTGCTATCAGGTCATTTTCCAAATGTCACTTACTTTTGGGTCCTCACACTGTGACATGACTATGTAGTTTGTTCAATGTCTTGAAAAAGGTCGAATTTGTTTGCACAGAGCATGGTCATTGCTAATTGTAGATCCTTTTAGGCAATGAGACGTTTTGTGTGCCATTTTGTTCCATTGTAGAATACGGCTTTTCTGTTTTAAGGCAGCTTCTTTGTGGATGCTAACACTGCTTGTTTCACACAACGAGACATTCATGGAGGTGGACACTCGTTTTTCTCCCCTGCAGATAGTCACCTTAGCAGGAACCCAAAGTCTGCTGCTTCTCCTTTTTTTCAAGTGTCTCTCACCTTTGTTATTTCTTCTACCGAAGACATTGATAGCGATTTTGGTGACAGAAAGTGGTGGTCCGTTATCCATAGGTGGTTTAGAGACTGTTTTGGTTTATTTAAGAACCCATGCAATTTAATGGAGATAGTTATTTAAAAAATACAATTCCAAATGTAGTCCCCTGTAACGTCAGTATTCTCGATAATACTTGGTTGTACCTTTTTTTTCTCCAATACAATTCCTGCTTTTTGTTATGTAATGTACATAATTATTCCCTTAGGCATCCTCTCATACACTTCCTGTACGTTGTCTTTGGTCAGGCACCCATGTCATGGAAGGATCTGGAAAAATGTTGGTTACAGCGGTCGGCGTTAACTCTCAGACTGGAATCATTTTCACCCTTCTTGGTGCCAACGAGGATGACGATGAAGAGGAGAAGGCTGAGAAGGAAAAGAAGAAGAAGGAGAGGGAGGAGAAGAAGAAAGAGAAAGAAAGGAAAAAGAAAGAAGAGAAGGACAAGAAAGGCAAAAAGGACAAGCAAAGTAGGCACTGCATTTGTATTGAATGAAAGGTTCACAATCTCAAGAGCCCTCTCATCTTTAGACAGGTTATTTAATACATCTATCCTAAAGTCAATTTAAGAAATCTTAGGTTATTTTTACAAGTATTATACTTATACCCAGACTTACTGAGAGCTATATTCACTTTTGGTGAATGGATTTAGTTAGTGGGTGCTATAAATGCATTCATTCAACCAAATGAATTAGATAAGACATGTCTAGCACTGCTGGTTTGCATCTTGCAGTGATGCGTGCGGCTGTTGTTGGGTCAGATCTGAGCTCTGTGGGGAATGGATGAGAGGGTGAGAAAGAAAATTGACGACGTTTCTCTCGCCTCTATATTGGGTGACACTTTCTGTCTGAGGAAATCTGCTTCAGTGCTGGTGTGTGAAGTCAAGTTAAATGTGTTTTTTATTGGACATACGCTGTTCCTTCCTCATCACGGGACATGGGCACTAGGCAGGGCACTGGCTAATAAAGGTTTTGTGGAGGGATTTGTCATATGCCAGCGGCATTCATTTAACACCAATTCCCATTACCCTGGTTATTTCTTTGCAAGAACCAGCGACGTCACCTGTGGAGAGGGAAAGATTCGGTCTAAGCGTTGTATATTCTGTGTTTATGTGGTGGCTCTGTAAGCTGGCCAACGCCCACTGTTGATGAAGTCCCTACTCCCTACAGAGTTGTCACGTTAAAACATTTGGCCACAAATCCCAGAATCTGTACGTAACTGATTTGTAAATCAGTAACTAATGTACATGATTCTGTTTCTCTGCAGATAAAAAAGATGAGAAAGCCAAGAAAGGTAAGAGATTGCTGCCTTGCCAAGTTTTTTGTGTGAATTGACCTGCAATGACCATTCACTTAATTAGGTTCAGTTAAATGTTTCCAGGGAGTTACAGTTTACCAATAAATCAATAAAACAATCAATATTCTGGGAAGAATTACTGGGTCTGTTTGTGCTAATTCACCAGTTAATTCCACCAACAAGCAATATTGTCCATAAATAGAATTCAGTAGCACGGATTTTGGTCCAATATAGCAAATTATTGTGTTAAGTAGTATTTTGTTAATACTGCACATGCACAAGTTTCAGTTTTATTTTTAGAAAGCATCCTCAGACACAATGTACACATTTACATCAGGGTTTACGTAATTTTTTTTTACATGAATTGGCCAATGTATATCCGTTAATTGTGTTGTATGATTTGCACTTATTAGGAAGCAACACTTATTAGCATCTGTAGAGGTGGACATAAGGTCCCACATTTACAGTAAAAGTTTTAGAATTTCTTTATGTTTGATGTGATCTGTGATCATGTAGACTGCAAATCCACTTGCAAATAGTATAGTTCATACGAGGCCAGTAGGTTGGTAATAGTTTGGAATGGTTTATTTGTAATATGGGTGCTCTAAATTATAGCTTTTTTATTATTAGACCATTATACTAACAACGCAATTTCAAGGCTACCTGTGTTTGTATTGATAAAAAACCTCTGTACTCCTTCAAGTGTGTACAACATGTTTTGTTATGCTTTTGCTCACATGCACTGTATGTAGTATTTGTGTTAGGTGTTGCGTTCCGCCTGGCATATGGTCTGTGTCGTAGGTACACTTCTCTAGGTCCCTGGGGCCATTTGGTCCTGTGTGTGTCTCTGCGGGCCGGGCAGCAGGTGCTCTTGACTCCGTTCATGGTGATTAGGACCAAGGAGATTACAGGTCTTAAGCTCGGCAACTGCTTTTTTTCCCCTGCCTGTCTTTCTTACCGCTAACAACCTCACTTACTGGCCTCGGAGGAGCACGCTTACATACACACTCCGACACAAACACGCATGCACCTGCACGTGCACACCCCCCGATTAACAATTTGCATGTGCTCACGACCCCTCACCTCCAGACGTGTCGAGCGGGGATGCGACTGGACAGTGTTGGTTTGCGGGGGTGTATGGAACATGGATGAACCTGGCTATGTTTTTGGAGGGTTGGCGGTTGGATTGGCTTGTCCAGAATCTCAGCCAAGAAAGAGCAATAATCCCCAGACTAGGATTATAGACCGTGAGCCAAACACCAGAGTGTCATTGCAGTGGATCACACAGAACAGCTCCCCCTATCCGTTTCCTTGCTGTATCAACAAAACCCTGCCTTCCTTCTCCAATCGTCTTATTATGCCCTTTTCTTTCCGTCTGCATCATTGAATATCTGCAAATTAACATCACGCTTCACACTCCCTTGTTATATGATTTGGGCTACGTCATGAAAGATTGAAACAAGCGAGGTCTATTTTAAATGTTTCCCTCGGATGACTAACAAGTAGTCACTGTAGTTTACATAACCTCTCGTGGCGCTGTTCGTTATTTGGGAAAGTAATGCATTAGAGCGAGACTTGGCATTTGTGAAGATGACGTCGTGGCACTGGCACAGCTCCAACGGCTCAGTGAGAGCAGGGAGAGTTTTGATCATTCCCATTTTCTCCTCTATTATTCTGCGTCAGGTGCTGCCAGTCCTGTTCCCTCAAACACTTCTCCCAGGTGTCTCTAGCGCCAGTGTTTGCGTCACAAAGGGTTAATTTGAACGATGATTGACGGGCACAGCGAGGGGGCGACGGTTTCGACTGTAATAGCCTGAGGAAAATGCCACTCAAAAGTGATAGCCTTGAGCTCTAGAAACCACAAATATGATTGTATACCAGACCCAAGCCAAGACTACTAACTTAGCTTGTTTTAGCTTCTCTCTCTTTGCTGAAGTCATTTTCAAAAATGATAATTGGAAAGACATCTTTCTATTTATTGTTTTGAATGCCTGTTTGAATTATATATCAGCATTTCCCTAGTGTAAATAGTGCCATAATATTTCCTGTTGTCCTGTAATAATATGATTGTTATCATCTGCCAGGCAAAGATGGAGCTGGTGTGGAGATGCAGCCACTCAATAGTGAAGATGATGAGGGAGAAGAGAAGAAGAAATCGAATCCGAAGAAGGAGAAATCTGTCCTCCAGGGCAAGCTGACCAAACTCGCAGTCCAGATCGGCAAAGCAGGTACAGCCTAAGAAACTAAGACCTTTGGTGATCACATTTTAAACAACACTGTCAGTTGTTGTCAGTATTATGTATGTATTTACACACAAAAAAGATGACCCTGTAGCATGTGTCCTGTACCATTATAGTGTAATTCTATCCTTTCCCCCATTGCTGACCTTTAAGCCCTGCTCTCTCGGTGCTCTAGGCCTGTTCATGTCAGGCGTCACAGTCATCATCCTCATCACTCTGTTCCTGGTGGATACTTTCTGGATCCAGGGTCTGCCCTGGGTCAAGGAGTGCACGCCCGTCTACATCCAGTTCTTCGTCAAGTTCTTCATCATCGGCGTGACAGTGCTGGTGGTGGCCGTGCCTGAGGGCCTGCCCCTGGCTGTCACCATCTCCTTGGCTTACTCAGTCAAGGTGAGTGGCTGACTAATTATTGTGATGCCACTCAGGGGTAACATTTGCGCTCAGCATCCGTCAGTCGCTGGAGCGTGAAGAAAAACAGTATTCTGAGGCACAAAATGTAAGATACTGAGGATAAGGGGGACACATTTGTGTAAAGAAATAATTGCTGCTCAAAAGGAAAGTATTCCATCATGGCTTTGGCTGTGCTCGAGATTATTATTTTTTTTTTCTGATCTGGATATAATTTTACATGTCTTCACATGTGCGTTGCTCACAGAAAATGATGAAAGACAACAACCTGGTGCGTCATCTGGACGCCTGCGAGACCATGGGCAACGCCACGGCAATCTGCTCTGACAAGACCGGCACGCTCACCATGAACCGCATGACCGTGGTCCAGGCCTACATGGGAGACCGACACTACCGGAAGGTGCCGGAGCCGGACCTCTGTCACTCGAAGGTCCTGGACCTGCTCGTCATGGGCATTAGCGTGAACTCTGCCTACACTACGAAGATCATGGTTAGTGACCGCCAATAAAACAAGGGGAAATGATTTTCTTTGTGGAAGACTATATAGTTTACGGCTACGATCGGCAATTTCTGAACTTTTGTTGTCCACAATAATAATGTGTCGTTTATGCATGTTGAAGAGTTGCAAAAAGCATTTTTGTTCTTTGAGTATGTCTATCTGAAATATCTCTAAACTGTGTACAGAGCTTCAACTACCAGTTCACTCATTGATCGATTGTGACCCCGACTTCAGGAAAGCTATTGTCTCCGTTTGCTCCCAGTCACCAGAGAAGGAGGGCGGGTTGCCGCGTCAGGTGGGCAACAAGACCGAGTGTGCCTTGCTGGGCTTTGTCCTGGACCTGCGCCGCGACTACCAGCCCATCCGCAACGAGATCCCCGAGGAGAAGCTCTACAAGGTCTACACGTTCAACTCGGCCCGCAAGTCCATGAGCACCGTGCTGAAGAATTACGATGGCAGCTACCGCATGTTCAGCAAAGGAGCCTCCGAAATCCTGCTCAAGAAGTAGGTCCTACTCCCGCACACTCTCACCATTCTCTTTTGTGACCCCCCACCCCCCAACATTCACTACTACTGGGTGGGAAGCTCATTGAGACAGTGAGTTATTGTTAACATTATGAAGAGAAAATAACTATCGATCACACTGCTAAGGCCAACGCAGAGGTCCTGTATCTTAACTGAAATTCCCGTTCCCAATCTTCTCAGGTGCTGCAAGGTGCTGACAGGAAGTGGAGATGTCAAGGCGTTCAAGCCGCAAGACAAAGACCACATGGTGAAGAACGTGATTGAGCCCATGGCGTCCGAAGGCCTGAGGACCATCTGCCTGGCCTACCGAGACTTCCCCGCGGCGGACGGAGAGCCCGACTGGGACAACGAGAACGACATCCTCACCGCCCTCACCTGCCTATGCGTGGTGGGCATCGAGGACCCCGTCAGACCTGAGGTGTGTGGCCTCTGGCTATGTCTTTGTTCCATTAAGATCACACATGCAGGTATATGCCCCCTTGTGGCGGCCAGGTATTTCCCCACTGATTCTGCTCTGTAGCTCCAGGTCCGGGTCAAGTAAAAACATGAATCCTTTCATAACGGTTATTAAGTTGCATTGTTTGTACTGATTGCCAAAGGGATTTATTGGATCTCATTTAAAGCAGTTTGATTTGATTTGTTTTCATCCGCCAGGTTCCTGACGCGATCAAGAAGTGCCAGCGCGCTGGCATCACGGTGCGCATGGTCACCGGGGACAACATCAACACGGCCCGCGCCATCGCCTCCAAGTGCGGCATTCTTCAGCCTGGAGACGACTTCCTGTGTATCGAAGGGAAAGAGTTCAACCGACGGATACGCAATGAACTGGGAGAGGTTGGGAGTTTCATTCCCTCACCAAGATAACGTCACAACTCTGATTACTAAGCTGTATTTTAAAATGAGAGAATTACATTATGAATTCAAATTGTTTTCTTGTATTCATATTTTTTTTTCAGATAGAGCAAGAGCGCATCGATAAAATTTGGCCCAAACTCCGTGTGCTCGCAAGATCCTCACCTACTGACAAGCATACTCTAGTGAAAGGTATTTCTTAGTTTTTTAGGTTAATGCCTTTGTAGGTAAAACATATTTTTGGTATAAATATTGGTTTTTGAAATGATGTTCTTTATCTACAGGTATTATTGACAGCACAGTGTTAGAACAAAGACAAGTGGTGGCGGTGACAGGAGATGGAACCAACGACGGCCCTGCCTTGAAAAAAGCAGACGTGGGATTTGCCATGGTATGAAAGACGACACATTGTCTTCATAACTTGGTCTGTGTCAGATATTTCCCACTGGCTATATGCCTGCGTGAGGGAGGGTTTTGCAGACTTACTCATGTTTAGACATCGCCAGTCCAATATCTAATCAATATTTCGAGTTGCGAGTTTTGGCGGGCCTCATTATGTGATTTGACGGGGCCCTGTCAGGATGGATTTAACATTGCTCGACACTTTGTGCCCACAGGGCATCGCGGGCACGGACGTTGCCAAAGAGGCCTCGGACATCATCCTCACAGATGACAACTTCAGCAGCATAGTCAAGGCGGTGATGTGGGGGCGCAATGTCTACGACAGCATCTCCAAGTTCCTGCAGTTCCAGCTCACTGTCAACGTGGTGGCAGTCATCGTGGCCTTCACTGGGGCCTGCATCACTCAGGTTGGCTTAAATTATATAGTCGAGGATTTTGTAGCTAGTCCAGCATTTTTTTGGTTGGTTGAGTGACCTATGCATGGTTAATTGAGGATTCCTGTTGGAGATTCATCCCAAATTAAGAAATAAATTGCCTGAAAATTATATTTATTGACTAAATGTATACATTCAAGAAAAAGTCAATACAATTATTACATTCCAAGGATCTTTCCCTCTCTCTCTCTGAACAGGACTCTCCTCTGAAAGCGGTGCAGATGCTGTGGGTCAACCTGATCATGGACACCTTTGCCTCCCTGGCGCTGGCCACCGAGCCCCCCACCGAATCTCTGCTGCTGAGGAAGCCCTACGGCCGCAACAAGCCCCTCATCTCCCGCACCATGATGAAGAACATCCTGGGCCACGGCGTTTACCAGCTCACCATCATCTTCACCCTGCTGTTTGCCGGTGAGTCATCTGTCCGCTGACTGGGCTGATGCGTGTCTAGCGCTTCACGTCGTTATAATTACTGTTGGTGTGCTTGATTTAGCTTTCCAGAAGAGCTCAAATTAACCCAATGACTGAGTGCTTACTGGCCCAAAAACAATTTGATTCACAATGCCTTCACAGTCAACTCAGTATATGAGTCCTCATCCCTAATTTAAATGTCACCCTTTCTTGGCCGCCTACAGGTGAGCAGATCTTTGACATAGACAGTGGGCGGAACGCCCCCCTCCACGCCCCGCCCTCCGAGCACTACACCATCGTGTTCAACACGTTTGTCCTGATGCAGCTGTTTAACGAGATCAACGCTCGCAAGATCCATGGGGAAAGGAACGTCTTTGACGGGATTTTCAACAATCCCATCTTCTGCTCCATTGTCCTGGGAACGTTTATCATCCAGGTAAACCTAGTAGGCTGAAGCATGTGGTCTCTTACAAAAAGACGTGAACTCTGAACAAAACATTGGCCTGCTGGTGTTTGAACGTCCCGCTCGGTTGTCTTGGTTTCCAGATAGTTATCGTGCAGTTTGGTGGGAAGCCCTTCAGCTGTGTGAGACTGAGCATCGAGCAGTGGCTCTGGTGCGTCTTCTTGGGCGTCGGTTGTCTTCTGTGGGGGCAGGTGAGCATTCTGTCCCATCAAATTCTTCCTTTCTATTGCAAACCATTAGAAATGGTATAAACAACATTTGTGTCACAGTCCATTTAGCTCTGACAGTTGTATTGCTATTTTGGCTTTGCCATAATTTACGTCCCACCTTTAACACTACCACCTCTTTGTACCCCTCTCCAGTTAGTCACCACCGTCCCCACCAGCCGCCTGAAGTTCCTGATGACCGCGGGCCACGGCACAAAGCAGGAGGAGTTTGCCGAGGAAGAGCTGGAGGAGCTGGAGGAGATGGACGAGATCGACCACGCCGAGATGGAGATGAGGAAGGGACAGGTGCTCTGGTGTCGAGGCCTCAACAGGATCCAGACTCAGGTCAGCCATACTTAGCGAGCGCCCTGTGTGGGCTATGAGCCTGTTTATAAGTGTGTTTTTGTGGATTTGTTTGAGTAAACTGTCTGTGTACAGGTGCTTACATCTGAGATGATCTCTCTCTCCCTCTAGATCCGTGTCGTCAACGCCTTCCGGGACACCATGTCCCCTTACGAGGGCCTGGAAACCCCTGAGTCGCGAAGTTCAATCCACAACTTCATGAGCCACCCCGAGTTTAGGATAGAGGACTCCGTTACTCAGATCCCCCTCATCGATGACAATGAGGGCGAGGATGAGGCCCCCACAAAGCGCAACTCTGTTGTCCCGCCACCTCTGCCTCCATTGTCAGCCCTCCCCACCCTCACCTCCTCACCAAACCAGAACAATAACGCAGTGGAAAAGATCATCCCTCTCCACAAGGACAACCCTAAGACTCATGTGATGGCTGCCCAGAATGCTGCCGCGTTGCCCCCGTGTCCTGGGAGCCCACTGCACAGCCTGGAAACCTCGCTGTAAGTCAGGGGGCAGTACACCTGCACATTTCCCCAGGGTCCTAGAGGCCCCTAGTATCACTAATGAGCCATCAAACCCACTACCACTAATCATCATCAAAGTGACAAGAAAAAGACCTCTAAATGTTTGGCTCGTATTGGATTTGTACACCACGAGCCTTTCAGAGATCCCTTGGAAGTGTCTATGTTTCTTCTGCATTTATTGAGTTTAACCCTTAAATTAGATGATCTGATAGGAAAGAGGGGTGTTTACGTGTCATTGAAGAATTAGAGAGAAAACTTATTTTTTAATGGAAAAGAAAGACACGTTTTCTGTTGACCTCGTTTGACACATCAGCAGTGCCCTTCAAGGGGAAAAACATTGGCTATTAGTTTTTATAATTTTATTTATAATGTGAAAGAAGGCCTGTTTACAAAGTCGGAATATTGGAACTACATAAGAAGTTGAAAGTTACAGCGGTTGACATTTTTTATTTTAAATGTTGATGTATCATAGAATATTGAGTTTTTATTTAAACAGAACTATTTTGCCTCCAGGTTATATTTGGTAATCATTTTTTTAGCCCTTAGCAAAATACCAGACTTAGAAATGTGTGTAAGAAAGTGGTTGAGTGTGGTGTTATGGTATTTATATATTTATGAAAACCATCAACAAGTTGTCATGCGTGTACACTGTAAATATTTAATTTCACTTTTTTTTTAGAAGTAGTTCCAAAGTTACATACCAAGTTCAGTGGAAAATGTTGCTGTACCTATTTGTCAATTGTTAAGTTATTAGTCCTGAAATCAAGGGTAGACAAGTGGTATTTCAAACAACGATTACACTGATTTATTCTCGGCTCATTGTCCAAGGTTGAGACTATAGAAGTGTTGTATTGTGTGGGGTAAAAAAGTACAAATGCAATGGGAATCATTTATCATGTATTTATAGAAACAGGTGTATAAAGTGGATTGTTATAAACACATTTTAGGTTGTTGTTTGGTTTCAGAATCACTAAACTATTTGTTGAATAATTTGATAACCAAGTAATATATTAAGAACAAATTATAGGAGATTAGAAGAGGACACATTTATTATGACACCGCAATGTGCCCACTTAAAAAAAAACATTTCGGAGCAGGATGGTGTTTGAATAAGCTTGGAAAATGTATTTTGGCTAATAAACATTCTTGGTTTTTGATTCTGGAAGTTTTAGAAAAGGTAAGAGGCTTAGACTCCCTGCACAGGGTTCTATATTGCACTATATCTTCTTTAGGAAAAATATATGTTTTGTAAATTATAGCTTTAGATATTTGAAGAGAATAGTTTTTGTCCATTAAACCAAAACGGGTAAAAATAGGTTATAGTTGCAGGATAGATGCTTACAAAACCTATTAAGGCTTTTTTTTTTACTGCAAGCCTACAAAAAATACTAGCACTGCCATTTGAAATAATTTGACTAATTGTAATATTTTCTATTGAATGTAAAGGTTTTAGTTAGAATAGTTTTATTCCTGAACTTGGAATGAAAGTTTGTCAATTTCTTTATGGATTGTTACTTTTTTATCTCAATATTTGGTAATGAAGTACTTAATGTCTGTTAATATCTTCAGAAGTATACATTGTTGTTGTGGTTGGTTTTCATTTTTGAAACTTTGAAATGTGTGTTGTTTTCGACAATAAAATATGAATATTTAGTTGAAATGGCTTTGAATATTTCCCTTCAAACATTGCTTTAAACCTGCCCACATTTGTTTTGGTAAGTCTTATCAAGTCTGATCAATCCAAAAAAAAAAAAAATCCAATAAAAAATTTAAAAGGCGACCAGGTCAAACAATGATGTGACAAATTTGCTAAATGTAATGGCAACACCGTAGTGACTACATTTCCCAGCATCACTAGTACTAGGAGCGGTCTTGCTTTCGTTCATGTCAACCAATGAGCACGTTGCATATTATCAGCTGATGTAGGACGCACGAAATTTAAAAAATATTTTCAGTGGGTTGTTTTCAATGAAGGTTTCGAACATTGCTGTTCTAACGAAACGGCAAATCTGAATATTGAAACATAATCATACAGCCTACAACACAGGCTACTGCTTTTATTAGCAACGATATAGGGCACGGTAAGTAGTCATTTAGCTGGTGCTAGCTTACTAACAACATTGATAGATGCTTGTTATCAATGTAAGAAAACTATTGTTATTTTGATTTTATAAAAAGACATGTGATTGATAAACATGTGATCAATTAACAATAGCCAAATAACTTTAACGTGAACCAGAAAGTATCGGTATAGTTAGCTAGCTAGCTAATGTAATGTTGTGTCATCCCTTTCCCCGTGACTTGCATGGCCTAGCCAGCCAGCCCAGCCTTGATACGGGTTGACATTTGAATATCTCGCAAGTAGTCTAACGTTACCTAATTTCATGTTTGGTTTTTCAATATTGTGGAAGATTACCAGCGTTTACTTTATCTACCAAGTCTGCAGCTGTGTATGTACTGGGGAGAAAAGATGGACCCCCACGCCCACCGTGGTAAGTCGCATGAAACGTTCAACGTTAGCTATGTGGGGACAAACGTAATACTATTGTCTATCCTTATTTCCTCAGAACATTTATTCTCATTGGCTGAGGAGAGGTTTGACTTTGATGTTTCACTATCACCTGCAAGGTTGGTCACCCTCTTCACAGTTCAAGATTCACAGCACTGACTTATGTAATGCCCGGCTACATTGCTAAATAGCCTGTGCTACCACAATAACTACATTTTGGCTATTAAATCCCAATTCACTCTTTAAATTCATGACAGTTTAAAGGGAGAGGACGAGGACGACGATGAAGTCTTTGTGGGTTTGATGAAAGACAAAGTGAGGTGTGTCTCTGTTGAGGTGGACACCCTTGTAAAAGACGCGATCTCTATGGGGTTATCTGAGGGTGATGAACCCAACTGGAGGCCCCAGTCTGGTGACAAGTTTGAAGAAATCTGCAAGGAAGCCCATCAACTAGCTAGTCAACTACAGGGCTGCCAGCAGCAGCTGGTGCCAGACAACAGAGACCCAAATTGGTTACCAGCAGAAAGCCAAGAGGAATTGACGGAACACTTTGTGCAGGATGCAGAGGCCAAGCTAAGCGTATTCATCAAGCCGACTGCTGCTGCTCTCAGCCCGATCAAAAGGGCAACATTCTGTGTGCAGGACAGCCCCCTAAAGGAGCTCCCACATGCTATTCAGAAGCGCCTTCTGAGAGGTGGTAGTACTGCTAACTCGGGTCTGGTTGCTAACTCGGCTAAGCCACGTCTAAGCACCTCCAGCCCACTAAGAGGCGCTAAGACTCAGTCAAAAGGGACCCTTAGAGGCAGGGCAGGCCTTACAGGTACTAGAGGTGTGCTGCCCAGCAAGCCAGCAGCTCCAGTTAGAACCACAGTCACTATGAATGCCGGCAAGACCAGACGTGCACCTGCAGAAAAACTCACCAAGATGCCTCCTCCAAGCAAAGTATGGCCATTTTATGTTCTAAACAGGGCTGTCTTGCCTCTAACTTATTTTTGCTATTACACGCCACTTAAAATTTACATCTGAGTATGTTAACAGAAGTTTATGGATTCATGGATAGCTTTTGAATAGTAATTGATTAGCAGCAATTCACAAAGTATACCTGGACAGACAGAGACAATTCAATCTTTTACTGGATTTTTGACCCATTCTATAACCAAAATAATGTCTTAAATTCATGCTGGTCAGAGAGCTGTTCTATTAATAACGGGTTTCTTTTAGAGTACCCTGGGTGCGAGGCACAGTCCAGTCCGCCGCTGCTCCAGCAGGGCTGGCTCCTACGAGGACCTCCTCTCAGACACGGCCAGCGTGGCCTCTGACATCAGTGACTCCTCCCTCAACTCCAGTATGCAAGGGAAGGGTCGCCTGGTTCCCCCCAGCAAGGTAACAGAGGGTTGTTGTCGCCTTACCTGGGGCAAGATATCCGATGAGCAACAAATGTGTGTGCCACTGATAATACGTTCTAGTTTCATCCTCCCTTCATTTTTAAATAAGGCCACTGATATTAATTTTTAGAACTTCCCCCAGCCATTCCTCGTACCTTGAATCAATCCTGATTATCTTCCATTTTTAAATACACATAATGTTTACTAGTCCTAAACTACACAGGCCATTTCCTATGGCTGTAGACATGTCTCTGAAGTATGGGAGAACCAGTGCATTAACCCTGGTTCTTGTATTGCCCATTTCCTGCAATCTCTCTTTCCAAGGTAGAAGGTTTTTGTGCAGTTTAATATTTGGGACACTCATTTGAAGTGGATTTTTCTTTGCCTGACTGCTCAGCTAAGCACAAGCTCTTATTTGCTGTGACAGCCTAGGGTAATTAATTAATATTAAAGGGGGAACTTGCACATGCACACTGGGAAGCTGCCCAGTACAGCTAGACCTCATTACGTTTGGGCACTGGTACAGTTCAGGGGTCAAGAGTTTTGTTCAAGGATTGGTGTTTGCTATTGAGAAGAGAGTGATGTATAGCTCGTAGAACAACTGTTACATTTCCGATTCACTTCACAATTCACTTCCCTTCACTGGTTTGCAGGTGCTGCTGTCAGCAAAGGCCCCTCCACCTCAGACCAGGAAAGTGCCTGACAAGAGAACAAACACTTCCTCCTCATCTTCATCAGTGTCCAGCTTAAACTCCAGTCTGTCTGTATCCCCGGCATGCAAAGGTAAGGTCTCTCAACTCAGCTTTGAAAATCCTGTTTGAAAACCAAACTCTTATTAGGTCCATACTATAAATTGTCTGTAGCGACACTTAAATGTCAGTACTAGTATTACACCATAATCATGGCTTGTGACCATCTTCTGTTCAGTATCAGTGGTACAAAGCAAATCCATCCACTTACCATTGCCTTTCATTGTAGCTGTAGGTGAATCTTCGCTTAACACAAGAAGAAGCAGCCACATGTCCACCACCGTCAGTAGACTGGCTCACCCCTCCCCGGCTGTGGCAAAAACTCGCAGCTCTTCCGTCTATAGCAAAACGGCAGACGTTCCACCCGCCATCACAATGACCCGCCGTTCCATCTCAGCCCAGGGAAGGAAGCTCTCAGAGGCTGCCAAGACCACCCCTCTGAAGAGACCCCAGCCTGAGCCTTCAGGGGTCCCAAGCACACGCTACCAAACCCCTTCCAGAAGTGCCATGGAAAGGACCTCCTCCATGCCCAATATGCCAGGCTCCAACAGGCCCCAGGGCATGGTGAGGGCCAACCCCATATCCAAGGCCTTGGTTGCCCGTGCCCCCATTGGTCATCTCAAGGCCCTGCAGAGGTCCAATGGTGAGATTTGACTATTTTGAACATCTGTAAATCTATGTGAAACACAAGTTGTCATGTCTTGGGGATTGTTTTTTTTTTTGGAAAGCAGGGGAAATAGGTGGAGTCCTGTTTTTGTCTCTTGTGGACATTTTCATTAAAATGTTGTTGTACTCTAGCTGTTTCCTCCCCTGACGCTCCGCAAATCAAGAAGCGCATTATGTCTGCCTACAGTGTGGACAGGTAAGGGCCTTATTGTTTTTAAGCGGCATGCACTTTCTCAATAGACCAACTAGCTGTTGGGAGAATAACTGAGTCACAATCCGCATGTTGTTTTCTGTACCGCACATTATGTAGGATATGAATCATATTGCAGTGTGTAAGTAATGTTGATTCTTCTATATCCCTGGACCTAAGTGCCCCACTGAAGCCAGCCGTTCCCGTCCCTGATCTCATCGTCACTCCCTCTGCTGGTGGCAGCAAGCTGACCAAGATGAGGCGTCCTTCGGCCTTGCCCACTCCTGTCAACCGGCGGGTCTCTGGGATCCCATTCCTGACTCCCAGGAGCCAGGCACGTCCTACCAATCTGCCCGCTCCAACCAGCAGGCTTGCTCAATGGAGGTATGTTGTGGTTCATCCCATCTTTAACATGGAGATCTCAAACTCCCCATCAAATGGTTTGATTAAATTGAATGCAGTCATCCTTTCATTTGGAAAGCGTCCTCCTGCGATATACTGGCTTTAACCTGTTTTTGTCTGGCTCCTTAGTCCTACTCAGCTGAAGGGCAGCCCCAGCAATGAGGAGCAGATGGTGGAGGCAGCAGACCCAGAAGAGGACCAGGTTTGCCCAGCCGATGCCCAACTCCAACCTTTCTCCCTGGAGGATGAGCCAGACCACCAGCCTCCAACCACAGCATCCCAGTCAGAAATACAGTGTGTCAGCCCCACTCCAGCTACACTAAGTCATGAGTCCAACACAGCAGTTCAGGAGTGCCCTGAGTCTAAAGGGGACCAGGAGACTCAGGACCTGAGGCCCAGTAGTGACTCCATGGAGCTCCCCTCCTCCGAGGACTTGATAGAGCCTTCTCAGATCAGTGGGTCCAAGAAACTAGAACCCAATGAGGTAAACTTTAACTGGTAAACATTTCATTTCTTTACAGTTTTCTTCCTAGGGTTTTAAAACAAGGTGCAGCACCCAATCACGTTTTGTTCAGAAATGTATGACTGATTTCAGGTGCATTTTATTTTTAACGAAGCTTTTCCGCCTGCTGTTTCTATTTTCTGTACGCAACAATGAGGCAATCATGCCCTATCAAACCATCAGCCAGCTGGCCTTGAATCTGTTTTGTGCCTGTGGTTCTGCATGTAGGTACTGCTGGTAGATGCCCTAGCGCCTGTCTTAAGACCAGTGGAGAAGCTCCTTATCGACCTGGCCAACACCCCTGAGTTGGTCCGCACAGCGCTATTGAAGCCCTCTGGTGGACAGGTGATATTTTAAATCCAACCCATTGGAATGTCCGGCTACTCAGAACAGCGCTCTTTTTCAGCGTAACCTCAGCCCTATATGTATACAAGATACTTATTTAGGCAACTTTTCCAACAGCATAGTGCAAAATATTCTGGATTTTTGGGGAACATTTTTAGTATGTCCCCTTCTGTGCAAATTTAGATTTTGATCTTGCTTCAAAAAAGGATACAATATACATAGGCAAATTCACGCATGTACAGTGCCTCTATGCTTGTTCTTTCAATATAATGTCAATTCTAGAATTATTTTTGAAATAAAAACCCGGTTTAAGAGTTTTTTTATGTTGAGTAGAAAGTTTAATAACATTTCCACCGTCAAGACCAGTGATCTTGGGTTGTACTTAACCTAAAAGCTTTCAGGTTGTCAATTGGTTAATTTCATAAAATTTTTTCTTAGTTGTCATTGATGAAAGCCTACCATGACAAGTACAGCTGTAGTTTCTATCCCTGTGAATATTGTACCATCCCTTCTGATAAGCGTAGAAAATGGTTCTTATTTGCGGTGTGTGTAAATTACCTTTAACCCTAATCTAAAGACTGGTTGCATTAAGTTGTGAAGTAAAAGCAAGCGCACTTTGAAGTAACAGTTACTGATCAGTATTTGTTTGTTTTTTCATTCCCAGCTAATTGACCTGAGTTCTCCACTAATCAAGTGGAGTCCAGAGGGCAAGAAAGAAAACATGAACGAAGCCCCACTGATAAACTTTTCTTTCTGAAGAATAATGACCACTACAGTTAAGCTTCCAGCCTGTAACACACATGATCTTTCAAACTTGCAGAAGTGCAGTTATTGCAACACAAATTACATGCATAAATGATAATGAAATTAAATGATAAATAAGTTAGCTAAGATATGAGAAAGTTCATTGTGTATTTTAAATTTTAAGCAATTAATGTTGACTCTACAAGTTGCTGTACTGATCTTGTTCCCTGAATTATGCTGAATTTTGATTCAAATGTCTTGCTGCTCAGAGTAGTCTTATTCATCTAAATAAATGTTATTAATTTAAGTTTCTGGTGTTTTAGTTAAGGTTTTGTTATTTATAACATTAATTAGTAATTTGTGTTCATGTTCTTTTGGGGTTGAATCATTCTGAGTCAAACGTTTAGTGTAGTTTTAAATATATCCACAAGGAGGTAGGCCTTTGGGAACTATGCCCTCTATCGTTGGTATGGAAAAAATACAATAATCTTAAATCTTGCTCATATGGCGAAAAGAGGGATAACTTTATATTGTATGATTGTTTCAATGAGAGTACTGGCTGCTTATTTTGGTTAATAAATATATGTATTTGTCATATATATACAGCTCGTGGTGCGCAGTTTATAGCTACTGGCGGGATTAGGTTCGTTTTTCTTTAGTATTTCAATTTCGTTTTAACGTATTTTTATTCATTTGTGTATGTAGTACACAGTATCTTTGATAATTTACCTGATTTGTTCAGGTCTTCAACCAAAATCGATTTTCATGTAACTGAACAAATACGACTATTTTATCCTAAATTTGGATTAACTGATAGGTTCCAGTTGCAGCAATAACTGCAACCTGAATCCATAGTGTAATTTTGACTAACTACCTCACAAACCGTCTTCAAAAAGCAATCCTATGAATACTTTTTAAGTTACGATCCCAGAAAAAAAGCTTTAAAATAAATGATTCATCATGCCGATATTGTAATGCAGTACCGCTGCTTAAAATTAAATAAAAATAGTCATAAATTCCATAAAATACTTTCCGTTTGTATCAATACTTGTGAGCGTAATTTTTGGGCTTTCTTGGCAACCATTAAATTAATTATGGGAGAAAAATAGTAATATATAATTATAATTTATATGTCTACCAACTTTATTGCCCACTCTTAGGTTTTAATTTACTGAGGCAGAAACATGATATTAAAGGACATAGACTAACCCGCACCGCAAAGATGGTACAACCGCTTACGCATGCAATTTTTAATTATTACATGCAAACTTAAAACAAGAAATTCACAAACGGCACGTATATTTATATTTATATTTAAATATTTTCCTTACTTAATACCGTGGACTTTGTTCGTGAGGAAATATTTCATAACATAAACATATTAAATGTTTAATGTCTCACAAGCTAAACATAGGGGCGGTATTACCCATAGACCGAAGTGGGTAAGACCAGTGGAGGACAATGATAGGCTGCTACTCCGAGAGCTAGTATAGAGGGATGAGAGCCTTTATTTGAAATCCGCCATGGGGAGGATTAAGACCGCAATGAGCAGAGAGAAAGTTGCACTGTGGATTATTTAGTTTTTATTTAGCTATAGGATGTCGTTCTTCTTAAAACATGGAACTTCAAACAGGTTACTTATGGATTTGTTCTGTACTTCTACATTTTCCTTTATTTGGATGTCTTGATCTACACGTTTCAGATGCACTCCGTTCTGAAGAAATACTGGCAAATGTTTCACTTGGACCAGGTTGGATTTATTACATAGACAGGACTTTAACGCCAAAATATATCAGACACTTCTTTCACATCAAACCACGTGAAGGCATTTTAACTTTCTCAGGAAAAGTGAATTGTGCTAATTTGCCAACGAATCCCGTCCCTCTTTATGTGCAGCTAAGATCGGCAACTTTGGATAACTTTATTGTGATACATTTTAGTACTTTTATGCATGGACAGAATTGCTTTATTAAATACAAAAGGAAGACCAGAAAACCTAAGCACGATATTTACATAAACGTTCACTCAGAAGTTCCAAAATCAATTTGCGTCTCTAAAGATATTTTACTTAGAAATGTTCATGAGCACCTGCCTCTCTTTATTCGTGATGAACACAGTTTCCATTCCTCGTGCGAAGCAGGAGGACAGAAAAAATATTTAGGAGATCGGAGATTGCATTCGAAATGTCTTTATCCCAATGAAAAGGGGGAGTTGGATTATGTCTGCTTGGTGCAACATTTTAGAAAGCCAGCTGTAATACATCTGAAACTACATTTTTCTAATCCACACCTGCATATATTTCTTACTGGTGGTGATGTGAGGGCTCGTGATTTGTGGGCCAGTCGAAATAAGAGAGACGTGAATACCGCACCGCAATTTCAGCTTCCCAACTATCAAGTGTCTGTCCCAGAGAACGAGCCTGCTGGGACGCGCGTAATTACGCTCAAAGCTTTGGATTCGGACGACGGGGATGCTGGCCGAGTTGAATATGATATTGAAGCCTTATTCGATAGCAGGTCTAATGATTACTTTCAAATTAATTTGGAGACAGGCAGCATTACAACTTTACAGCATTTGGATAGGGAGTTTAAAGATACCCATGTCTTTAAAGTTATTGCCACAGATAATGGCAAGCCCAAGAGGTCAGCCACTGCTTATCTCACCATTACTGTCAGTGACACCAATGACCATGGCCCAGTGTTTGAACAGACAGAGTATAGGGTTAAAATTAGGGAAAACGTTGAGGTCGGTTTTGAGGTGCTGACCGTCAGGGCCACTGATGGGGATGCACCATCTAATGCCAACATGGTCTACAAAATCATATACAATGATGGAGCTCATGCTGGTTTTGAAATTGATCCTAGGAATGGGGTTGTTAAGATCAAAGCAAGGCCTGACAGAGAAACCATGTCCCAATATCAGCTTACAGTAGAGGCCAATGACCAAGGGAAAGACCCAGGCCCTCGCACTGCCACAGCCAC
Source organism: Galaxias brevipinnis (assembly GCA_036023535.2). Taxonomy (NCBI): domain Eukaryota; kingdom Metazoa; phylum Chordata; class Actinopteri; order Galaxiiformes; family Galaxiidae; genus Galaxias; species Galaxias brevipinnis. The sequence goes on along the minus strand of JAVQIZ010019264.1, from coordinate 18,863 downwards.
GATTTACATCTCAGTGGAAGATGAGAACGACAACTATCCCCAGTTCAGTGAGAAAAGATATGTTGTCCAAGTGCCAGAAAATATAGCGGTTAACACACAAGTTGCCAAGGTAGAAGCCACAGACAAGGATGCGGGTAACAATGCCAAAGTCCACTACAGTATTATCAGTGGCAACGTTAAGGGTCAGTTCTATATCCACTCCCCCACTGGAGTCATTGATGTTATCAACCCGCTTGATTATGAGATGATTAGGGAGTATAGTTTGCGTATAAAAGCACAGGACGGTGGTCGGCCACCCCTTTTAAATAGCACAGGCCTGGTGGTAGTTCAGATTGTAGACGTCAATGATAATGCCCCTATCTTTGTTAGCACTCCCTTTCAAGCCACAGTTCTGGAAAACGTGGCGATTGGTTACTCTGTCATCCATATTCAGGCTATTGATGCAGATTCTGGAGACAACTCTCATTTGGAGTACAGACTCACCGACACGGGGCCGGGCTTCCCATTCACCATCAACAACAGCACAGGCTGGGTTACCGTCTGTATGGAGCTGGATAGGGAGACCACTGAGTTCTACCCCTTTGGTGTGGAAGCCGTGGACCATGGCGTTCCTCCCATGTTCTCCTCAGCCAGTGTTAGTGTGACGGTCCTGGATGTGAACGACAACATCCCCACATTCACCCAGAGGATGTACAACCTTAAGATCAATGAGGATGCCGCCGTCGGGGCCAGCGTGTTGACGCTCACAGCCATTGACCGAGACACCAACAGCGTGGTGACCTACCAGATTTCCAGTGGCAACACGCGGAACAGGTATGCCATCACCAGTCAGAGCGCTGGGGGGTTAATCACCCTAGCATTGCCGTTGGACTACAAACAGGAACGCCAATATGTCCTGACGGTGACGGCATCCGATGGCACGCGGCAGGACACGGCCCAGGTTTATATCAATGTCACCGACGCCAACACTCATCGGCCTGTGTTCCAGAGTGCCAACTATCAAGTGCTGATCAGCGAGGACCGTCCCGTGGGCTCCACCGTGGTGTTGATCAGTGCCACGGACGAAGACACCGGAGAAAACGCACGCATCAGCTATGTCATGGAGGACAACGTTCCACAGTTCAAGATAAACCCAGAGACGGGTGCCATTACAACTCAGATAGAAATTGACTATGAAGACCAGGCCTCCTACACCCTAGCTATCATTGCCTGCGACAATGGAATCCCTCAGAAGTCTGACACCACATACGTGGAGATCATTGTCCTCGATGCCAACGACAATGCTCCTCAGTTTCTCAGGGACCTGTACCAGGGGACTGTTTTCGAGGACGCACCAGTGTACACCAGCGTCCTCCAGATCTCTGCTTCCGACCGGGACTCTAGCTCCAATGGCAGAATCAGCTACACCTTTCAGGGCGGAGACGACGGCGAGGGAGACTTCTTCATCGAGCAATCCTCTGGTATCATCAGAACGGCAAGGAAACTTGACAGGGAGAACGTGCCTTTTTACAACCTCAGGGTCTTTGCTGTGGACAAAGGGGTACCCCCTCTCAAAGCAACTGTGGACATCCAGGTGTCTGTCTCGGACATCAACGACAATGCCCCAGTGTTTGAGAGAGATGAAATGTACGTCTACGTGGTGGAGAATAGCCCAGTGGGTTCCATCGTGGCCCGCATCACCGCCACGGATCCCGACGAGGGAAGCAACGCTCAGATCCTCTTTCAAATTGTGGAAGGGAACGTGCCGGAGGTCTTTCAACTCGATATCTTCAACGGGGATCTCATAGCCCTCACAGATTTGGATTACGAGTCCAAATTGGAATACACCATCGTTGTCCAGGCAACCTCGGCTCCTTTAGTGAGCCGCGCTGTCGTTCACGTTCGTCTTCTGGACGTCAATGACAACAACCCTGTCTTACGGGACTTTGAGATCATCTTCAACAACTATGTCACCAACCGATCCAACAGCTTTCCTACAGGTGTGATCGGAAAGGTCCCTGCCCAGGACCCTGATGTGTCGGATAAGCTCCACTACAATTTGGTGGAGGGAAATGAGTTGGGTCTACTGATCCTAAATCAGGACACCGGTGAGCTCAAACTAAGCAGAGACCTGGACAATAACAGGCCCCTCGAGGCTACCATGAAAATGTCTGTCACAGGTAAGATTTCCTTATTTTCCTCACGTACTATAATGAATCAGCCTAATTGTCTTTGTTTATTGAGTTGTTATATCGGTGACTCTAAATCTATTGTCAATGTACTACAGCATGGTAACCTTAACAACAATGTCCCTATTGTCCCCTCTGAGACAAAATCCTTAACCTCTGGATCTTTGTGGCACACAACACAACATTGTCAAGATTAGACTAGACACTAGCCAGTGTTATCAACAAACCTCATGTACCATCAAACCTTTGCATTTGAATGCATTCACATTTTACACTATATCCTGTACTGTGTTGTGATTGGGAATATATAGTCTAACTTTGTCTTTTCCACTCAATAAAGCTATATGTTAATAGTTGCTATGCATTGTCGTAAACCATAACGTTTAAGGTTAAATAATCCCATTTACAGGATGATGTAGAAGGGTAGGCCAATCTGATCAACTTGACTATTGATGTATTGCCATACATGCGGGCCAGTGAAACATTTGCATGATTAAACAAGTATCACTGAAAAGCAGGGTAAATATTTTCACTCATTTGACGTTCACTTGAGGCACAGGTTGTAGGCACGCTCCTTTCGAAGACTTTGCCTCGAGCTGTTCCTTATATCTTAGTTATGAAAGAAAGACTGATTGGCCTGTCAGAGTAAAGCAGTATTTGCTTCTGTCTATTGCACTCCAGTGAAATTGTAAACATGCATCAACTTGCCAACACTTGGGCTCATTTTAGTATTCAGAGTTTCAGCATCTCTATCATGCTGGCATATTCACATGCCTTAGACTATGGTGTTACTTTCTGTCTCACACATGCATCCTCCAGCAAACACTGCAGTTCCAGCCTTTACTCCCCATACTGTGTTGTCAGTTATTCCAGTTTTGCATTTACCAGATGATGCCTGAATATCAGATACAGCCTCTTACTCTTTAGTCTCTGAATTAGTTGTCTGTGAATATCTGAGAATACTTGGCGAGTTTTATGGCCTGTTTTCAGTGAAGCACCATTAACCCTAATAGTCCTTCCAATGTGCTGACTAGAAATGCTCTGATTCTTAGAAAACAACAATCAAATGTAAAATAATATGTGTATAGGGTGATGGCCAACATAGTTCTTTCATCCAGATTTGTATGTTATTGGGTCATACATTCCAGTCTGTTTTGCAAGAGTTTGTTCTACTTTAATTATCATCCAGAAATTATATAGTGAGAAAGTCAAGCTTTGCAGCAGATAAATCAAGGTGGCTCAAGTGTTCATGTGCCATGCTCGTTCCATGCTAGAGACGATTACGTCACCTAGAGGTCCTATAAGCATGCCAACTCTACTGATGAAACTTGCTGTCGCTATTCGTGTTTTGTCTTGCAATATGGGAAATAATGTAAGAAGAAAGGTGCTAGTTAGTGAGGAATTCCACTGCTTTATTTGGGTTGGAGCCTATTTGTTCATCTCCTTCTGCCTTCTTAAACATGTAATTGTAGTCAGCAATATTACATACATGACATAACAAGCTAAATGATAAAGTATTTGACCGTCCTGTGTATCTAAAAGCGAGGCCAACTGTAAACTACTATGGATTAAAACGTTACACGTGATTGGAATAACGTTTGCCCCAGTTCTTTATGACGTTGCAGTAATGTTGAGTTGTGGTGGAAGTACAGTCACTGCCACAGCAAATGATATGATGTCACTTATAATACGTGTGTTCCTGGCAGAGACGTACCGTTTCCCAGATCTTCATTCTTAGACCCTTTAGGCTAAGCATGACGAAAGGCAGTGAACTACCTATCTGTGAGATTGCTCATTCCTTTTCCTCAATGTAAACAAAGATGTCATGTCTATTTGAAATGTACAGATGTAGCCACCTAAATATAGGCCTACGCGTTATCTAAACTGAACAATTAGGCATTTCTAGTTTTGTTCAGCATTTGATGTTGGAATAAGGTTTAGGTCGGCTGTAATGCAATTATTATTTAGCCACCTGCTTATCAAGACTATGTAGAATTCTACCTCATGGGCTATGGTTTGTGACGGAGCCGTCCCCATTGCTCAACCTGCCATAAGAGTATTTCTATTTAATTGCCAATGTGTGTATCTGTTTAAAAAAAAAGGTTAAATAATGTAGCCTTTTTATACTGTCCTACTGTGCTCCTGAGATCTTACTAAGATAAGCTGCCAGACAGACTCCACTGAACTATGACATCATGACCTCAGGGGTTTCCAAGTCCAGGTGACAGGACAGCGAGGTATTCTCACATGACATTCAGCAGGACTTGTGCTAAATTACTCCACAGATTAGTCTTTCTTACTTAATAGCTGTGTGTTGCTTTTAGAGCATTTTTAAAGAATGTTTACTTGTGTCAGCTACAGGCAAGCTTTTTCACTACAGCCAATTTAATTTATATTAGATTTTATTTTTGATTACTGTGTATTCTACACTTGGCTGCATGCTGGATCCGTTTCTCTTGCCGGACCGACTGCACATGCCGTTTTGCCTGATGGTTGGCGGGACAGGAGCACACTGACATGGTATTTCTACCCAGGGGAAGAAGGCAAAGATGAGAAGAGGGAGACTCCAAACCCAAAGCTTGGCAATTTGTTGGATGTTACCATGGCAACCCAGGGCCGCCCTGCACTTTAGGACATTCTTAAGAGGGAGGACTCTGCACTGTGTTTGGGACAAGGAGAGGGGTGGGGGGGTTGGGATTGGGGTTGGATGGAAAGGGAGAGGGGAACCCCACACACCCTTTCAATTCAGCTTGTTTGGGGGAGCTTTTGTCCCTATGCAGATTTCTGTCACGCTCACACAGAGCTGTTTGTGTGTGAGAAGACAGCCAAAGGAGGGATTTGTTCTTTTTTCTCTTCTTCTCGCCCAGGCTTAGACAAGGAGCAGACAGCCGGCCGGTCCAAACAGAAGTTTCATCATACTCCTCAACATTGAAACATGATTGTGTAGGCAACGTTCACTAAAACGTTGGTTCCTAAAACAAAGCTGTCCCTCTGTCGTGAAGGATGCCTAGTGTTTCCTTATTACTGACTCTTGGTTGTGCCTATGCTTTTTAATGCTGTCTGGTATTAACAGCTATTAATACTGAGACCATCCCACCCGATCCTTGAGCTTCAGGAGGTTTGTAGGAACCTCACAACACCACTCCTCTTCTAACACAGCAGGCCTAGCAGTGGCTACCAAGCTTTGTTTTTAAATGAGTAGATATCTGACGCCTGCTCTAGTCTTTGTCCCTTTATGTAGTTACACATAAGCTAAGTGTATTGCAATCCACTCACTGGAGAAGGGCTTTATTTTACACTGCATAAAGGTTGCTGCGGGATACCTTAAGGAATTGCTGAAATCTTGCAGCAGAAAGCATGAGTTCTGTGGAAGTATTTTCTCGGAGATTACAGAAATGTACAGAGGGCAATACGGCTTAACCTCGAATTCTTCACATTTTTAAAGATTTTAATGAAAGAAAAACAATATATGAAAACAGTATGTTTGTGATTGAAGCAGTCACTGACATTTTGTTATCAACAAGGCTTTGAAATAAATTTAAAAAAGACATGCTTTTATAAAAAAGTTATTATTCTAAATGATTGAATGCTATGCTATGATATGCTTTTCAAACCATTGAATGAAACCTCCTACTTGGCAACTGCCTCATACCATTGTCTGATAATGGCTGTTAAATTCTCTTTTGCTCTTGGAAATTCCCAAGCATTTTATTTAATTTGCAGTATGGCTAAACACACCAAGTATTTATTTTGAGACCAGTCAAAACAAAATTGAATACAAACTGGTAATTTGTTGTACTTTTTTTTCTGGATTTTTGACAGTTATTATGTGATACGTGCATGGTCTACAATGGTGAACATGACAACATCACATACACATAGAGGCCCCCGCGCCTGTCCCTCTGTACGTACCTGCACTCTGGTGTATGGAACTACATACATAGACACTTGACCTTCTCATTTACCGAGCCCAGTGGCAGAGCTTTTTACCCTTTTATGGCATTCCTTTGGGATTGTTTTTAGGTGATGGCTGTTTAGCAGGAATCCCTGTAAACATGTTGAAATGATTTACTGTCATATCCGCTTAGGGGTTATGCGCAAATAGTTGGCTGTAATTGTAGTTTTTCTATCTGAAGAAGTGATAAATGCTTGAACAGAGAAACCGTGTTTCAAATATGAACTCACATTTTCTACAAATAGTGGTACCATTAACTTCCATTTGCTTTTAAGTCTAATAAACCTTTAGACGTGCTCTTTGGGGGTTGAGTTGAGTGAAATTATCTAGCAACCCCATTAGGTTAATAAAGTACCTCCTATCATAACAAAACAGTTTGACAAGCAAACTGTCAAACTTTCAACTTTGTCGTTTCCATATTGTGAGGGAAAAGCATTGAACGCTATTTCCATCTGACTGGCTGAGAAAAGGCAAATGTTTTGATGCTGGTTTAGGCCCAGTGAAGTGTGCGCTTTAGTTAGGGAAGATTGGCATGCTAAATGTTCCTCTTTCTAGAGCTCTTTGTCCAATGACGGGACACTGGCTAGTCTCCAATCACCAAGAGACTATTTAGGTCAGCCTCCAGGGAGACTTTTGCCAGGTCTAGCGCCGGTACTCTTTGTGGAGGGGAAACCTAGGACAGATCACGTACCATGTACCAGAATTTAGCTGTTAACCTTAATGGACCTCAATGAAATCTTTACACTGTGCAATCGTTCTGTATATCGTTCGATATATTGTGATACATAGTTGCCAATGAAGACAAAATATTAAGATATTGATAGCATGTGTGGTGCTTTGTGGGATTACAATGTTTTTTTCAATGGAACTACAAAACAGGGACAGACTTGGTGTGTTCTAATGAACCCATGAAAATGATTGGGAAGTTGATTGAAAGTTGAAGTGAAGACGTTCAAGTTGATTGGCTCCAATTCCGGAAAATTAGGATCCACAATATGAACAGCTGATATTCACTCAGTGAGACCTCTCCATTTCAACCAGTCTTTTGATTTGCTGATGTGCTGCTGTCGTATAATATTATTTAATGGACAGCTGGGTTTAAATACTCATAGAACTGGAGTTCAGTGTTACTGGGAAACATAATTTGAAACGCTGATGCTCGGAGACCTCTGCTGTATCATAATCAACACTAAACATTAAGCCCATAAAAGAGACGCTAGCTAAAAGAAACAATTACTGTAGAATTACTTCAGGGTTAACAGAGTCAGCATGCAGTGTCTGCAAGCTTGTTTTTGGGTGAGGCAGTGTTCCACATGCTTAAACAGTGCCCCTATTAATCTAACCAATGGACACTAACACAGTGGAACATTTCTACGTTCATGGGGAGTCCAACAGAATGAATGGGTGTAATGGAGTTAATTGTGTCTTGCGTAATTACAGTTTAAAAGTCTGACACAAACCTGCCAAAACGTTCATTCCAATTATGCAGACTGTTGGTCAGCAAAGCTGGCTGTGCAACAAGACTTCATGGCATAACATAACTTAATTTATAATTTCTAAGAAGGGATGTTAAGCTCATAGTTTCAAATACCTCACAAAACCATCAAAATAGTTGTAATTGTTTCATAAAGTCACAGACTAACATTTTCCTTGCTGGGTAAAGTTTAGACCTTTTACCACTCCCTATCGCATGTCATACATAACCTTGCGTAATATCTTCATGGGCATGTTCTATTACTTTTCCTTTGAAGTGCTAAGCATATTTCTCTAAACTATCCTGGAAAAGACAGTTGCTGATAAGACAGTAGTTTTGGATAAAAAGCACCGAGAGGCTCTCATAGGAAAGTTAATTCCGTCATCCTTCATTTTTGTCTAAACAAAACCTGCTAATAAATCCTTCCCAATTCTACAGGGATTTTAGTGAGTATTTAAATACTATACATTTTAGTACTATACATACTATCTGAGAAGACGTTGACTTTCAGTGTTCTTTTCTAACAATGTTATTGGCTTCTGTCAGCATATTTCAAATGAGAGAATTGTCTTTCGATATCTCTTGATGGGTTGGAGGGAAACATGCGTCTGCCAAAGTAAACTTGGTACTGGGTGTGTGTGAGAGATGCTATGAGGACTATCACACGAAATGGAAGATTTAGCGGTTTGAGACTGCACTCTCACACTTTTGGAAATTCAGTGATCAGTAATAGTAGCACTTCTATGGTCATTTAGTCTTGGATTATTGGGTTAAACAGACTCAGTTATTTTTCTGTAAAGGCACTTTTAAGATATACTTGGTTCGGACGTCCAGCACAAGCCTTATAAAATGACAACTTTTATTTCTGTTGGAAGCATGTGATATTGAAGGGTACAATGTGTTATTTTTTTTAGACTTTATTTTGTCTTTCTTGGCATTGTTAATCTGCTCAAAACGATTTGGGGACAAAGAGTGTAAATGAATCTGTTATTTTGCACTAAGCCAAATGTAAGCTACATAATGTGCTAGTGATTTGTAGTAACAAGAGGGAGCTTGGCCATAAGGTGCTTAAAACTTGTGAGGTGTGCTGGCCTCCAATTAGGCATTGTGTTCCATTCAAAGATATTCAAGTTGTGTATCAAGGCCATCGGCCATGCAAGGCTTTCTTTTGTTCAATATCTTTTATATGTATCTTGGCACCCTGTTGTCTTTGTATTACCAGCTGCTACCAAAGATCTTGCTTATGCTGTGTGTGTGTGCGTGCGTGCGTGCAGGTTGATCTGTGTGTATGTGTGTGTCGGCATATGTATGTGTATTAGAAAGATATACTATAAGAAAGAGCTTATGCACTCTTGGAGCCACTCATCATATAAATTGACAGGCGTATGATTTTTACTGTACGTTTGTGTACAGTGTATCTTACTGTACATATCAGAGAAATGGAGGCTCTCCTGTTGTCTACATCTTAGGGTTTGGCCCAGTTGACAGCATGGGAGAGAGAAGTGTAACAGAGTGGAAACCTTGTCCTCTTTGTCTGGCAATTACAACGCACTGCGTTCACATGATGGAGGGGCCTACTGTGAAGGACCTTGAGTGAGAGGGGAGGGGGGGAGCACGCCAGACCTTAACAAAGCCTTAACAATCTGGAAAGAATAGCTTTGACCCTTTTGAGCTTGTTTTAGGGACGGCCCTAATCCTTCACCATTTATTCTTGAATGGTCGATTTGAACCTTTGGTGTTAGTGTGATCGGAAATTCTAGGGTTTGAAATTTGAGTCCTACCTCACGGGTTTAGGTTTTCTTTTTTATTTAATTCCAGAAGCAGGTGTTGGAGTTTCGTTATTAATGTTGAAACTGATTTATAACACTGCATTTTTTTGCGACAACTTCGTAATTTGTTTCCCTGTCCAGATATTAGTGTATTGGTTTGAATTCTGACAAAATCTCAAAATTTTATGAGAAGAAAATGTCAATTGAATACTGTATAAACCTTTTATCACAAAAATGGCAATCAAATACAATGTGATAATGTTCATCAACTATATGCAATACTAGCGCATTGCACCTCATATGATTGAATTACATATTTTGTCAATATTTTGTCAAGGCTGAATAACAACATTTCCATATTCACAAGCTAGGCTATGCAGGATTCACTAATAAGTTCTCAAGCTCTCGCTATTGTAACTGTTGGGTGAAAGACGTTTTGTTTGAGCTTTGGCTGTTCTTTTTCAGACGGTCTCCACCATGTCACAGTCTTCTGCACGCTGCGTGTCACCATCATCACCGACGACATGCTCACCAACAGCATCACCGTCCGTCTGGAGGACATGTCCCAGGAGCGCTTCCTGTCCCCGCTCCTGTCCCTCTTCATGGAAGGCGTGGCCGCTGTCCTCGCCAGCAGCCCCGACAACGTCTTTGTCTTCAACATCCAGAACGACACCCACGTCCACGGCAGCATCCTCAACGTCACCTTCTCTGTCCTGCAGCCCCCGGGTGGGCTTGGAGGGTCCGGGAGCGCCTCACCCCTCGACCAGTTTTTCCCTTCCGAAGCCCTTCAGGAGCAGATTTACCTGAACCGCACCCTCCTCACCCTCGTGTCCAGCCAACGCGTCCTGCCTTTCGATGACAACATCTGCCTGCGGGAGCCTTGTGAGAACTACATGAAGTGTGTGTCGGTGCTGCGGTTTGACAGCTCCGCCCCCTTTGTGGCGTCGGACACGGTTCTGTTCCGGCCCATTCATCCTGTGACCGGGTTGAGGTGCCGCTGTCCCGAAGGCTTCACCGGAGAATACTGCGAGACAGAGATTGACTTGTGCTACTCCTCACCTTGTCAGAACCTGGGGACGTGTCGCAGCAGGGAAGGAGGGTACACATGTGAGTGTGCCGAACACTTCACTGGTAGGTGGTCGCATTTGAGTCGTTTTGTTATTTGACCTTCTTCTATGGCCATAAAATGCTCTCTTTATTCTATTTCAAATCCTTGTGCCATTCTCTCTTTATGTCTAAAGTATTTTTAGACATTACAAAATGTTCATATTAGTCTGTTCCTACTTTATAGGGTTACAGTACTAAAGTCTGCTTTTTTAACCTTTTTTTTATGTAACAAAATGTCTGCTCATGGGAGTGACTTAATTGGCAATGTCAGCATTTGTAGCTGTAACTGTGGTCCTCGACACTCAATACTTTATTAACAGACTAAGTCCCAAGCCAATGCCAGGATTCCGCTGAGAAGCCATTACTTGCTAATCAAGCTCTGGCTCTCTGGCGTTTGAATGGCCATGTTTTCTCCAAATAGTTCCAAGTCATAATAGAAGGTGGTGATGGTTGACCTGACAATGGCCGCCTCAGGTTTCTCACACCTTGCGGGAAAAGGTCCCTCTTAATTCCATCCGAACTGGAGATTATCCGCCTTGCACTCAGTTGGGTTGTTATCTGCCTCTGAGCTGGAATTCTGCCCTGCGTAAACCATAGGCGATCCCCTTCTCCGGGTCTTGTCGGGGTAATTTGTGACATAGGACACCACACATCATGACAGTCCATGGGACGAAGTCTGAGAAGGGCTTTATTGGAATGTGGAGGGGCGTAGCCCGTCTCTTGACCTGTGGGCAAAGAAAAAAAAAACGCATGCCTCATTATTGGTGTGTCTCACTCATAACGAGACGGTCTCAGAACATTTCCTCTTTACTCCCTCTCTGTCACTCACACATGGTTTGGATTACCATTGCTGAAAAACTCAATCGACATCACACAGTCAGTTATGTAATCTTTCCGGATACTCCTGATTTCTCGGGTTTGGCTGTGTTTTCCTTTTTAAGGGACCCCCTCACATTCACCCTTAGGTCAGTGTTAGAAGTAGAGCACTGTTAGAAGTAGAGTATTTCACAATAACTCATTGATCCCCCGCCTGGGAAGACAATGTCAGAGCGAATAGCCGGTGGATTTCCCCGGGTGTCCTACTGACCACCGAGGTGGTCCATGGTGGGGCAGAAGGCCTCCTGTTCTCCCCCTCCAGTGAGGAGCCGTGGTCAGTCCGGGTCACTGAGCCTACCCACTTACAGCCCGCTCTGTTTCGACACATTTAAGGAGCGGGGGGTGGGAGGAGAGGCAGCTCCCACCAGCTCGTCTTCCCTCCTGGCTCGTTCAGCCAAGGCCTTTGGGTGTGTGGTAATATAGAAGGAGGCAATGTCCGTCGTTAACTCATCTGACATGTGGGAGGAGAGGTCTCAGGACGTTTCACTCGTCAATGCGAGTACCGCGGCATCCGCAGCCAAAGAAGCGTTTTGAAGTGAAAAAAGATTTTCATGGACCACGCGTTTTTAAGATAACATTGGGTTTGAATATAAGATATGAACCCCTAAGTTAACAGTTTGATCTGAAATGCGTCTCTGTCTAGGATGTCCAACTTCCTGAGAGCTTTGACAGAGACGCTCCGTTTTCCAAACCCTTAATACCAAGTCTACCCTTCTCTCCCATCTAGGGGAGCGTTGTGAGGTGAACTCCCGGTCTGGCCGCTGCACCCCGGGGGTGTGCAAGAACGGGGCCACGTGTGTAGACCTGCTGGTGGGGGGCTTCATGTGCCAGTGCCCCTCCGCCGACTACCAGAGGCCCTACTGTGAGATGAGCACACGGAGCTTCCCCGGACACTCCTTCATCACCTTCCGAGGTCTTCGCCAGAGGTTCCACTTCACCATCTCCTTCAAGTAAGAATTGAATTGAATTGAATTGAATGCCCTAAATATTTGCCACCCTATTTATCGCCTCATACAATTCTGAATGCCTATACTGCCAATCTACAAATGTGAGTGAGTCTGTGATTTTTACACGTACTCTTTATTGCGAGCATTCTTGTACTCCTAATAGTTTTTTTATTATGGCGTAATTTACCACGCCCACATTAAAAGCACCACATGTCCTGTTCAGATACTGATACAGTCATCTCCTCTATGTAATAAGCAGTATTGACCGTATCCATGGAGCTGCACATAAACAACCGTCAGGGCTGCGTTGTCTGGTGAGCCCGACACGTGTTGAGGCAGATCCCCGTGTCTCAAACCTCACCACTTTGGGAAACCGCTGACTCTGCTAGAAAACATGCGTTTTTGTGCACCTGACCACCCACAGGATACTGCTAGGAACCCCCCGCCGCGGCAGCCGCCGCAGCTTCTGGTTCAAAGACACATCTGAGAAACCCACCATGTGTGTTCACTGCATGGGGCAGTACAGCACTCACTGCAGCAGTATTGTTAAAAAGTAAATGTTTCAATGAGCTGTACACTCTCTGTTAGCATTGACACAGGAGTAACAGGAGCGAGATAAGTAAATATTTAGTTGGTATGGTACTGATTTGTATATTCCCTTAAAAAAGAGGGGAAGAAAAAAAGAAACAGGAAGATGTGTTCTAACCAGATCACTGTAGGTGTTTTGCTTAGTGGTCATGGTTTCCTGTAGCGTTGCCCTTGTGCCATGTGCTATCTGAACTCTCACTACCTATGCGGCTATGGGAGGGTTAATGACACTCTACGCAATGCCCTCCCCCCACCGCTGAGGTTGGATGAGGTCCCACAGGTTCTAATGCTGTCCACACCACTCCATGCCTCACTCCCTTTCCAAATTCCCTTTCTATCTTTCGCTTCCTCTAGCCGTTCTTTTTCCTCATTTGATTTTCCAGTCTTTCTCGTTTCCTTTTATTTAGGTTCCCCTTTGTGTCGCCCCAGGTTTCCGTTTCAGCTCATGTTCTGAAATGCATTTATATGTATTGTTAGTCATCAGAGATACAGCAAAGGAATAGGGTGTGCTAAAATACAGTATTGGTAGTAATTATGTTTGTTTGATTTATAGCACATGCACATTAATTTCCCATTCATGGACTTGTTTTTGTATGTGTTCATAATTACACCTGAGCAAAGCAATGCTTGATCAGATCAGTGTTGTAGTATTACCTGTTGCTTAACAGTAAGGTGAAAATGTTTTTGTGTCCAGGTTTGCCACCAGAGAAAAGAATGCCCTTCTGCTCTACAATGGTAGATTCAATGAGAAACATGACTTTCTGGCCCTGGAGATCATTGAGGAGCAGGTCCAGCTCACTTTCTCAGCAGGTCAGGAGCTCGCTTTCTTTCTCACATTATCACAGTCATGGAGTGTATGCTTGTTCCATTTTCCAGAGTATTTTAAAAGCAATGTGGGATGGAGTTAGCCATTTTATATGTTTCCACACAGGACAAAGAAATTGGTGTCTATAGCCTTGAAGATGGCATGGCTGTTTTTTCTTTACACAGACTACCTCTTGTCTGTGGAATGTAAAATCTCATTAGGGAGTTAAATAATGGTCTGGAGGAGGGGTCAAAGGGCGTACAGCTATGCCTCAAAAACCCCAAGACACTTGAGAATATGCAGAACCTTCATAATGTCTTACAGTCTGCTGGGTTTGAGAGAGTATTTCTACCTTGGAGGTATTGCTAACATCAATAAACATTAACTTTCCTAAGCCTGGTTTTCTATTACTTTGTTCTGAATGAGTAACTTTAATATTAGAAAGTTAGCTTCTTTGAACTGAACCCCTACAGTTTGGTTGATGTTTTACTCCAACATAGGTTTTGTGGAGCGGTTTTGAATTAGCAATGAGGTTATAATAACATTTCTATAAGAAGTTAAGTAAAAGCACAAGCTGAGCTGGAACGGAATTGTGCATGTCGATAAAACCATTTCCCTTTTCCTCTGCCCTCCCCCCTGCAGGAGAGACCAAAACCACGGTATCACCTTTTGTCCTGGATGGGGTTAGCGATGGCCAGTGGCATACCGTGCAGCTCCAATACTACAACAAGGTAAAACACATTTGCCAGACGGGTCGGCCTTTTTGGCATCCGCCATGGGCCACTGTGATAATAATGTCCTAATCCATATGAGTGTGCTGTGGGGTCATGGATGTCTTATGCGTCTTAGGATGGGGGCAGGGATTTTACTGGTTTCTCAGGCGGTGCAAATGAGGTTGTAATTGTTGACGTGGACACCGCAAGAGCACATATGGACCTGTGGGGGACCCACTAGAGACCCTCGTCTGTCTGTCCCAATTAGGATGTAATGAGCAAAGATAATCAACTCGCATAATGCCACTGGGCCTCAATTCAAAAGGTTAAAGGTCACTGAAATGGGGCCTCCTTATAAAGTGCACACCCCTCCTCCTTTGATTTGGGGATTTCATGTTCAAGAGTTGGATATGGTTTTTGTGGTTGTTATGGTTACAGACACGCCAGTCCTTTTTGGGTTAATTTGACGCCCCTACAGTTGAATTGAAGACGTCACTTTGACAATAGGAAGAGAAGATTTCCAATATGCAGTTTTTTTGTCTCATTTTTTGTCTCATTTAAGTGTTGCGCTATTCATTTGAAAGACAATGTTGTTTATGGATGTGTTGCTTAACAGGAAAGCCACAAATAGAAAGGTATTTTGGGAGTACTGAGGTTTCTTGCATGGCTTTGGAAGTTTCCTTTTGTGGTAAGGAAGTCGTTTGTGGGCACCCTCAAAGATTGAACCTGCTGAGAGATCTGATCAGGGAAAAACATGATCTAATTTATTTTTGTGTTGTTGGTCTTTACATTGTATTTATTACACTACATTACATTATTTTTAAAGGAGATATTTCCTTTAATTTAATGTGTGCAATATACGTATGTTTTAAAATAGAAAACTAATATGATGGTTTCTATATAGCAGATAAAGCCCTTGCTGTGCCCGATTAAAAATTAAAGTATATTTTCACCTTACCAGCTACTCCTCAGTTGCTAGTGCCTTGGCGATCACACAACACTGGTCATCTGTCATTGTGGTGGTGCCTGTTGTCTCATAGTCTAACGTAAACTCTGCAACTGCCTTGATCCATCTCATTGAGTTAAATTAGTTCTACACTTCTGTCTTTCTAACACACAGACACACGCATAAACTGACAGTTTAGTAATGATAGTTGTTATTTCTCAGTCTGACTACAGTCGTTGACAGAAGTGTAGTAGTTTAAAACCAGCACCTGTTGCCTCAAAGAGTTCTATGGCCCAGGTGCAGTTAGTTTACCTTGTCTTTTCTAGTCTATGCACAAATGAGAGCTTGTTGTTTGGCATCAGCTTTGCTTTTGCAACCAGTGCCCAAATGTGTGCGCAACATGAACATAGCATTCGTCTGGTGGAGCGTCTTTTACTTTTTTGAGTCATAGTAAGGAATTTTCTTTGCTCTTAACACAGGCATTTGTTTTGTTTTTTTCCTGATCATAGGATATGTGTTGATGGGATGCTATTGTTACCCGATGACACAGGAAGAGGGAACACCGTTGATTTACGAACGTGTTTGTTTGGAATGTGGGGAAAACTCATCCCCTGTCATCACGACATTCTATGTCCTGTTGTTTCCTTGGCCACATTGACAGTACACTGGTAGATAGTGGACCGCGTCCAGCGGACTAATTGGGTCTTTTCCTGGAATTTTGCATTGTAATCCATTTTTATGTCAAGGATCTGACATCAGCATGAAGACCAGAACGAGTCCCCTCAGACTTTGAGAGCAACATGTCGACAGACGTCTGTAACAATATATGTCATCATGTCTACATATCACATTCTAGACAAAGGTCTAGAATGGTTTCAGCTGCTGCGAGCCCAATGAAGACCGGCCATTAGGTGTTGGTGGTCAGGTTTCAGTCTGTCACTCTAGCCAGAATGGTATCTACTGAATGACCTCATAAGTTCTGTATCGGTTTTCACAATGACATATTTCCCGTAATAGAATCTGAGCAAAAATCAAAGATTGGGATCTCCCCCCGGAATGTTAATGTCCTCCAATGCTATGTATTGCGTTCAGACGTTGAATAGGTACAGTATGGTGGTCTTTATTAGTTTGTTAGACCTAGACTTCTGTTGTTTGAGGGGTGCAACGTTGGCGAAACTGACTAGATTAATGAACAGTGTTATCAATGCTCTTTTGCTTGCAGGCATAATTTCATGGTGAACTATTCAGTTGCTTCAAGCCTCAGTGGTAGCCCTTTCTGAATATTTTTTTTACAGTTGGACCTGTTAAGCTGCGTATCACTGATGTTATGCCAGTGATACAGTGACATGTACATGTCAGTGCAGCCTCATGGAAACGCTGAGAAAGATTCCACCACCTACTGTCATTAGTCAGGGTTATTATTACAGGATTATAGAAGCACTGCATTACACCGTGTAGCGCTAGACAGACATATCTGAATATCTGTGTTAAAAGACTCCTTTTTCAAATGAACAGATTATTCATTTGAGATGACAGCCATGTGCAAATGTCTTGTCCCGTTATCCTTTTAACCTTTAGGCTGCCAGTCCTCAAGGATCTGAGATTCCTATCGTCTCTGTCAGAGTCCTACCTTCCATTCTGTTCGCCAAGAACAAAGCCCGGCAGAACATGCCCACAGGACAAATCCATCTTCTCTCATCCTTTCCGAGACTCAAGGACGACTTTCTCTGCCGCGTAGGCACGGCTGTAATCGCATCGGTTTGATGTAGGGGCCTCACGTACATGGACTGGACAATAGGTGTCGATGTGTTTTGGCTTACGGCGACTTAGCAAAGGTGCCTGTCAGGGTTCGCGTTAGGGTTAGTGTTAGATAACGGACATAGCTAGGTTTACCCAAGCACACGGTGGTGATATCATAGACCATGCTGAGTACACACAGCTTAGCTATTAATTCTTGACTTGAAAGGATTATATCTTTTTGAATTGTGCTCAAATAGTACAGTGTCTATTACCGTCTATTACAAGTAAACCGTCAAACGTTGCTCATGTTTAAACAACTTTTCAGGGATTAAACTGCCTGGTTTCAATCCCTCATTGTTTTTTTTCTCTTTTTACTTCACAATGAAAAAGGTCTGTCTGTGGTAAAGGAAACGTGACTACGGTGGTCTGTATTTTCTCTGGCTTGATGTCTCCTGACAGAAAGTACCCAGGGGGAAAGAGGCCTGGGACTCCTGGATTGTTGCTCGGTTTAACGTAGCTAAGCCAGAAGAATTTGGCTGCCATTGTGATATTGTACTAAAAGCTACTTCAAAGTAGCCGACCACAATAAAAACCGTTTGCAACCCAGCAAACCGAGGTAGAGTAGGAGCCAGCCAGAGGAATTAGAAAACCACAACCAACTTCGAAGAAAGAGGCTACTGAAAACAGAATCGTTACCTTAAATGCTATATTCCGTTAGACCAAAACCTTAATGCTTCAACCAAAAAGATATTGGAGTTGCTCTTTGAAAGCAATTCTTGTGCTATCTTAACTCTCCACATGCCCGCTCACTGGGTCATCATAGGATAAGTTATCATCACCTCCACATCGTCACATCCCCACAGGAAGCACATTAAAGAGCCCACACATGACCTTGTATGTAGGGGCTGTGGGCCTCACACAATAGCACAGTGGCACTGCAGATAGGAAAAAATAAGTTCACCAAACTAGGGCCCTCCTATTTGGAGAACCAGTTGGAAAAACAGTTTGACGCCACGCTTTGCGATTTGTAGTTCCACGATATAAGTCGCAGGTTGCAGATGGTCGCTAGCCTTCCATTGACTGACAGTCAATGGACTCTATGGCCCCCGGGGAGGGTCTGACGAGCAGCTCTCTGTGTGTGTTTGTTATCTCCTCACCCACTGTTGTTTCGCTTCCATAATCCAATAAGGGCCTATAGTGAACCACTGGCAGAGTTTGACCAAGCAGTGTGTGGACTCTTCATGTTGTATTCTGGTATCTGCACCCAAACAAATAAAGGCCTGCTTTCCTCATTGAGAAGCATGTGTGTGGTAAACAGTAGTCATGCCATGTTTTTAGCCGTGTCAAAACAAGAGACAGTAAAGCTCAGGAGAGTTTAGGTGCTTTCATCGCAAGGTCACTTGAGGTCTCTAAGGTGAAAGGAAAAAGAAAACAAACAAGTGGATAAGTAAATAAAGTAACACTCATCAACTAAACCTTTCCCTTTGCCTTCTTTTGTGCTTGTAATGACTCGCAACTCTCGCTCCCCCCTGCAGCCCAACATTGGTCGCCTGGGCATCCCCCATGGACCCTCAGGAGAGAAGGTGGCAGTCGTCGCCATCGACGACTGTGACATTGCCGTGGCGATTCGCTTCGGTAGCCAGATTGGGAACTACACTTGTGCGGCCGAGGGCACACAGACGGGGCAGAAGAAGTGAGTGACTGTGTGTGTGTGTGTGTGTGTGTGTGTGTGTGTGTGTGTGTGTGTGTGTGTGTGTGTTTGTGTGTGTGTGTGT
>JAVQIZ010019251.1:0-11254 GCA_036023535.2 Galaxias brevipinnis | reverse complement strand
TTTATTTTGAAATTTTCTTAGGATATATGATCTGTCAGACCATATGACACTTTTAGGGTTTTGCATAGAAAAATTTTAATAAAAACTGTTGAAAACACAATACTTGTTACCACATACTTTTTTTAGGTAGCCAAGATAATTTACTATACAACAATATAATTTTCATGTCCTGAAGTCAAAGTTAGTTTTTTAACCACATTTTCTTGCTTATATGTCAACCACCCATTTCCACAAGAAAATGCGGACGTGATTGCGTTCCTGCCATAAGCGACCAGGCAGTGTAGCTGCCAGCCCCCTACATTAGCTGCTGCAGCACTACCACATCCTTGTGTGTTGGAGTGATCCTATTAGCTCTCATAACCATACATGCTGTCCTTGTTGAGTCATACTGGCGTTGTTGGTGTTGTTTAGACTAGCTGTAAAGTTAAGACAAAACAAATAAGCCTTAATCTATACCTCCAAGGAGCAGAGTCGGCAAGAGTGAGATGTGTTGGTAGGCTGGTTGGTAAGTTAATTGTATGACAAATTACTGAATAGATTTTGCCGAAATATGGGCGTAAAAGTACGAACAAATAGATGGATAGAAGAAAACGTTCACCTCATTGTTAAAAACTCCATGACAACAAAATACCATGACATTAAATGATACACCAATGGATAGTTCACCCAAATAAACATTTGAATTGCTTTCTTCAACATGTATACGCCAGTCATTCAATTGCATCTGTAACCTCTGCACATTGACTAGGTAATGTATTAATTAAGGAAGGTAGGCTTCTATTCTACTCATTAACAAACAAAACTCAATAACTGTTATTTGATAAATATTACTAAATAAATCAATATTACTATAGTATTATTGTAAAACATTACATATTTTTAGAATACTATGCTCATTGGGGCAAAAAAGCAAAGGTTAATTAGTGAAATGTAGCCTATTTTCAACATGTTGCAAGATATTGTATTTTTTTTATATTGTGATCTGTATGTCATATACAGTCATCTTTAAATTGTATAGGTAATTAGAAGACAGATATAAATTCAATATATATATACAAGTTTGGCTGGTCTATGTCAATTAGTCTCTGAGTAACAGAGAAATGCAAAAAGTGTTGCAACCATCCCCAGTCTCCCCTACGTCCTCGTGGTAGCTCAACCTTTGTTAAGGTATCTAGCAATCGTATCACAAGTGGACAGCGCTGTAGACATAAAATCAGCTGTAGTCTATTGTCTTAAGTGTTTATGCTTGTTCAATAGATTATTTTACCATTGAAATACATCTAAAATAATCTTAATGAAACTGCGCTGTCACCTGTTTATATAGCTTATGTGTATCTGCCAGTCTGTTCTGTTCATTCTGACACTGCTTTGTATTGTTGAATTTTGCCGTTTCAATCAGCTATGGTAACAAATAAAGGAGTTAGTGGTGCAGCAAGCAATTATTTATGGTGCCTTTAAGGGTATAATAGTTAGCTACACACACTTCAGCTAGGTAACATCCACTTAAATAGAATTAAACTTCAAAAGATGATAAAATCATGCTGGTAGTCTGTCAGAGGAGGGCTGTGGGACGAGCGAAATGAACTTTGACCTCTACGCCTTTTACAATGACTTTATTTTTTACTTGCAGAAGTTGGGAAAATCCCATAGGTTCCAATAGTATTTTAGAAAACGCTCTTGTCATTTTTCACTTCAAATATCGAAAACTGTTTATTTTCAGATTTTGATGAAACTTTTATTGTGTTTACCAGAGGCTTTGAATTGGATTTTAAAATGACTGAAATCAAGTTGGCCTTATATTCAGGCATGTAGGTGAAGCAAACAAAACTCTGAAGATATTTACAACAACTTCCCATTTACCTATCAGTATACAAATTTAGTCAGCTGAAGGCACACAAGAATGAATGTATGGTTTGTTTCACATAATATTAGTGAATTGCCATGAACAGGGTGATAGCAGTCGGTGCCGTGATTTAGAACGCAAGCTTCACTGTAGCTCTCAACAGGCTGAACAAAGTTACTTTCAAATCCTTTCAAGCGTTCTACAGCTCGCGGAACAAACTGTCTTTTCTGCGTAAAAATACTGCGTTCTAATGTTTGACTACTAGGCATACTTTATTATCAATAAAGTTTTTAATTAACAATATAGAAACAGTAAATACTTTAACTAGAACATGTTCAAGAATAATAACAAATCAAAGTGTATATTAACGTAACAAAGAAAATGAAAACATAAATGCAAATACATATAAACAGAATTCAAATAATAAATGTTTAAATTAAAATGATAACAAACTTATTAAAAACTGCATCTCAGTAGTGAGCTGAGTGCTCATGTGTCTGAGGGATGTGTTCATCTTCAGAATTTCTGTTTCCTAAATTTATTTGATGCAAATCAGTGGGGTACATGTCCTTCTTCTATGATGCATTACTGCATAGTGATGCATTACTGCTTAGTCTGTCTGCCATGGTTTGCCACCTTCAAGTTTTATTCTCACCACCACACGGGGGCCCCCTACACTGGTTAGGGGGCCAATTGCAGTCGCTTATAATGCAAATACGCAAATCGGCCTTGGCAGCATGCAAATATTATTATTAACAATACTGGAACAAAATCAATCAGAATTAGAGAGACGCCTGGCTCTCTTTGTTGCACTGGCAAGCCAGTCGCTCTGGCTAGACAAACCAGCCTCACTTTCTGCCGAATCATTTTAAGTAGCATGCGATCAAAACTATTGCACTGTACAGCACTGCAACCTTAAATGAACAGTAGTGCTGTCTTCAGTGTAAATGTTTGTTTATCAGATTTCAGCAGTGTGCTATTCTTAAATCCTTAGACTGTAAGTTACAGTAAACAAATTGTCACCAAAGCAAAGGCTTGTAGACCAACCTGATTATCCCAATGAAGGCAGTCATTTTATATTCCTCATCATTAGGCTCCTGAACAGCCATCCACATATTGTCAAATTTCCTACTCCTAGCTGTGAATTTACCAGTTTGTGCTCCAGTCTCCAATGATGTCCTTCATTGCAGAATCGTGTATGCATGGCTAGTTCTAATGCTAGCTGGAAACTAGCTAACTCACTATGAAAAACGATACAGTGCTGCCGTATACTCACAGGCTCATTCGTGCAGATGGTCTGAACTGTTGGCACTGTGTTTTGTTATTTACGATTTTGCTTTCCCATTTCTGACATGTTTCGATGTCAAATTACGAGACGAAGTCACTGATGTCGTTAACAACTGGTCGGCGTAATAATCAAGATAGTCGGTACAAACGTAACAACATGCAAATACATAACATCAATGCTAGATGGCCGTGAAAACTCTCTTCCAGTCAAAACCCTCTCCCCAGTCATCTCAATGGGGTCAAAAAACGATTTAAAAATAATAATACAAAATATAACATGTAAACCAATCACTTAGCTGTATACATGCGCACTGGACTGAAATACCCAAGACATGTGGACACTGGAATGGAAGCGATTGGGTCAAAATTGCGGGCGTAGGTAAGGCGCAAAAAATAGGCATCATAAAAATAATAATAATTAATTAAAATATGACTTTGCTATAACAGTAAATGATTGCGTCATGCTAACGCAATCACATAATAATAAGGATATGACTTTGTGATAACAAGATGTGTGCGTCAAACGACGCATCACATAAGACATTCACTACTTTCACTACTTTGTTAGCATTTGCACCCTGAAACTTGTAGTCTTTGAAAATGTTTTATTTTTGCTCTGGTCCTCCTCCAACCAGGTCAAAGGATGTGGAAAACTATTTTGTTGTGGGTCTTTAAACATGAAATACCATTTTGCAGGGAAATGACTCTCGCTTCCAGGGACCTTATCCAGAACCACCTCCCAAACTGCCATCTAATCAAAGGACTTAGTAAGGGAATCTGTTTACCTGTAACTTCAATAAGAGTACATTTCTAAGCCCTTTTTTCTACTAAAACCGCATAAATTTGATTTGATTACCTTGACAGACTCTGGGTCAGAGGATATTACAATTCTTCCAAATGGACTTGCCATTATTAGCACTGTAAGTATTATCACAAGGAATTAACATAGTGATTGAGGTTTGTGTGTCAGAGAGTGGAGATGGTATTATTCATAATATTCCATGATGCCTTGTTTAATTGTAAGGGCTTGGACTACCCTGGGCTGCCGTCTTTCGGCACAGGAAAAATATTTTCTATTGATTTGGATGACTCCAGATTGAAACCAGTGGAGCTGCGAATGGGAAGGGAGTTTGACTTGGACTCATTTAATCCACATGGCATCAGTGTATACACAGATGTAACAGGTACACTCTCATGTCACATAAAACTATCACTCCTGATGAAACAATCATACTGTAAACTGCTACTGTTTACTTGGCAATAACTTATTAAGATTGATGTATTGATGTCTTAAAAAGTTTAAAATGTCCTCTCTTTCCAGATAATAGTATATACCTATTTGTTGTGAATCATCCTCAACATAAAAGCCAAGTAGAGATCTTCCTTTTTGTTGAAGAGGACCACCTCCTTGTTCATTTAAAAACCATAAAGCATGAACTTCTCCACAGGTGACGTGGCCCACGGTATTGTGAGGCATACAAACTTGTCATATTATGGCTTTTACAAAAATTTTATTGTATGAATGTTATTGTGTTTCAGTGTGAATGATATTGTAGCAGTTGGTGTGGAGAGATTCTATGCAACTAATGATCGCTACTTCGCTCATAAAATTCTGAGAATACTGGAGCCTATTCTTGCCCATGCATGGTGCAATGTTGTGTATTACAGTCCAGAAGAGGTGAAAGTGGTTGCTGATGGATACTATTCAAGCAATGGAATCAATATCTCACCAGACAAAAGGTACATATGGCATTTTATTCAGATACATTTTACACAGTTGCTGGGCTTATGATAGGATAATTCCTCTTATCCAACAACATAACCTAGTTGAACAATATTTAAAAAATAATAATATATAATTATTATTTATTTTATTTATACAGGGTTATCCGACTGAGACCAGGTATCTTTTCCAGCAGTGCCCTGTTTAAAGGCAGAATATATAAATTACAACAAAAAATAAATAAATAAGCAAAAATAAGTAAACATGTTTACAATACAATATTTACAATACAGTAAAATATTTAAGTTTCAACCAAACCAAGAACACTCTTCAGCTCCCAAATCCTCCAGTAAAAGTTTAAATTGTTCAATAGAAACAAACTGCTCTAATTTCAATTCCTGTTGGATCTTGTTTAATTTATCCAAGGCAAAAAAAATGAAAGTTGATTTACCAAGTTCTGTGTTCACTTTGCGGCTTTCAAGGGTGATAGAGTCCTGTGAGCGTGTCCTATGACTACTGGATTTGTGTTTTAATAATGAAGTAAGGTAAAAAAGGTAACTTGTCCAGCAATGCCTTGTAAAGAAAAAAGACAATGTTTTTCTCTAAGAGAAGACCATCCTACATTTGTATACAATGTACAATGATGAGTTCTAAAACTATCCCCAGTTACAAAACGTAAAGTACTGTGGTAAACGGCATCAAGGGACATTCAAATTGTTGGGGCTGCATGCATACACACAATATCACCTTAATCCATGACTGACAAGAGAGTAGATTTTACAATTGTCTTTCTATTTTCAAGTGAAAGCATGACCTTATTCTATATAGAGCTCCAAGTCTGATGCTTACCTTCTTTGTGAGTTCAAGCACATGCGTCTTAAATTATAACTTTTCATCTAGTGAAATTCCCAAGTATTTGTGAACTGCAACATGCTCAATTTGGGCCCCATTAAGGGAGCAAATGTTATATGCCTTATAATCTAACTTTTTGGCCCTTGAGAAAAGCATATATTTCGTTTTTGACTTGTTAAGGACTAATCTTAGATTTCTAAGGGATTTCTGTACACAATTAAATTCCCTTGTCAGGTTAGACATTGCCTTTTCCATGGATGGAGCACAGGAATAAAGAACGGTATCGTCTGCATAGAAATGTACTTTACAGTCTTTTAAAGAGTCACATATATCATTAATATAAAGTGGAAATAATGTAGGACCTAATACCGAACCTTGTGGCACACCATTTTCTATGGCTACAACCTTTGATTTCAAACCTTTAGCATCTATGCACTGTATTCTGTCAGAGAGGTAGTCCAGAAACCATGTAAAGGCTGCTTCTACAAATCCCAGCAAGGCTAATCTATCCAGACGTAATCTGTGATTAACAGTATCAAAAGCCTTTGACAAATCAATAAACAAAGCAGCACAGTGTTATCAAGAGCAGTAACTATATCATTTACTACAAGGGTAACTGCTGTAATAGTACTATGACCAGCTCTGAAACCCGACTGAAAAGGGCTTAAAATATTATTAGTGGACAAGAAAGCACAAAGCCGTTCATTTACAAGATGTTCTTACATCTTTGCTAGACATGGGAGTTTGGAGATAGTTCTGTAATTATTTAAGTCACTTGCATTCCCCCCTTTATGTAAAGGAGTAACCAGAGATGATTTCCATATTTTAGGTATTTAACCAGAAGTGATTAAATTAAAAATATGTATCAGGCTCGGCTATGAAGGGGGTAGAAAGCTTTAGCAGATACGGGTCTAATTGATCTGCACCCATAGAGCTTCACATACACTCGGAGTTGCATAGGGCATGTAGGGCTTCGAAGCAATCAAATTGTCTAAATGAGAAGGAAACACCATTTCCACCATTAAATTGGAATATCTCTTTTTCTACACCAGTGTAAATGGCATCTCCTGGTGCCATTTGTGCCCCAACAGCTTTACTGTATTCTTCAAAAAGTGAGCCTGATTTGATAAAATGATGGTTACAAGTATCACAAATCTCTTTTATTAGTTACAGGAATGGAGTCTAGCATTATTTGCTGGGGGGCGACAGGATGAAACTCTGCCTTTAAGTGATTTATCCACTTACCAGAATTTTGCCAAATTGTTTCCACATTCAGATAAATTGTTCAAATAATATGTAGATCTAGCACTTTTCACCATGTACGTACATGTATTTCTAAGATGTCTAAATGTTTGCCGGTCCACATCACAAGCAGTAGATCTAGCCAAAGCCCAAGCTTTTTCTCTAATATTTTCTCCCCTATTTCATAAGTATACCAATGATTGCTTATTTTTTATTCTACATTTCTTAAAAGGGGCATGCTTGTTTGCTAACGAACTAAAAAGTTTGAAAATATTCCAGGGCTAATTCAGCATCTGGAAATAGCTATAGATGACAGATCACTGTCATACAAGTCATGTAAAAATGCCTGCTCAACAATTTTTTAAAAAGACCTCAGACATACTGAGATCCAGATCTATTCGTTTTAGTCCTTCTAATAAAGCCAACTGGACAGTGATCACTAAAATCTATTTGGAACACACACAGGAATGTGTGTATTTATGTGGCTTATTTGTTAGGATCAGATCAACAGTTAAATATATATAATTAACATTGTGTTTCTCTTTTAGGCACCTATATGTGGTTGACATATTTGGTCATAACATACATGTTTTGGATCGAAAGGATAACAATTTGTTGGTATTGGTGAAGGTAGGTTAACAAATCTTTTTGCACTGAATTATGGTCAGAATGTAACATTTTCCTATTCCAATCCACCCTGGACCAGAAATTGGTTAACATTTTGCATTACAAAAAAACTTTAATATTTGAAACACCAATATTGTTGTTATTTTTTCTGTCACCACCAGTCTTTGGCCCTTGGTTCACTTTGTGACAATGTTGAAGTTGATCCTACAACTGGTGACTTGTGGCTGGGCTGTCACCCCAATGCCTGGAAAGTTGTGCAGAACGACCCAGAAGATCCACCTGGATCAGAGGTTTGTAGGCCTAGTAAATACTGTGTGCTGTAGCATACCAGCCAGCTATCACACGATTAGTTGTGCTATAAAAATGTTTTATCCATGTCAATCAAATAGGTTATTCGGATCCAGAACATTCATTCTGAGCAGCCAGTGGTGACGCAGGTGTATGCTGACAATGGTAGTGTGATCATTGGATCCTCTGTAGCAGCTCCCTATAAAGGAAAGCTTCTCATTGGTACAGTTAACCACAGAGCCCTGTGCTGCGATCTTAAGTTGTCCACGTAGGGCTGTTTCCTACATCCATAAAAAATGTGTATTGTTCAGGCAGCAAGAGGTTCACCATCCAAAACATCATCCTATTGTTTAATTGCATTTTTTTTCCTGCTAGCTGACAACTTCTATTACAATAAAGAAAACATGAATGCATGGCTGTTTGACTTATGTTTGTCTTTTTTATCTATAAAAGTCGTATCACAGAATCAAAATGTCTCCTCTTTTATTGTTGTATGTGGCGTTTTCTTTTGCGAGGATGGCCAGGGCTCGCCTCCTTACGTGAACATTTTCCACCAAAACAAGTTCCCCTCCGACACTATTTTGCTAGGGCACCGTCGCTGCATTCTGGGTATAGCGCCGCCCAAGACTTATTGGCGTAAAAAAAATAATACAGCGTTTCTCCAATTATTCCAAATAGTCCATGCAAGGTTCCTGGTGCACGTTCAATCTCAAAACGGTCACCGTTTGCAACAGAGACAAATCCTACACACGCACATATCTCGAAAATGCAGATATCTGCAACGGCAGAAGTGTAGCAAAAGTCACGTGTGTTGTGGAATTTATGCACAATTCCAATGAGAAATAATGATTTTAAATGATTTGTCTTTGTATTATTTTATTATAAAGAACTGAAGCAAAGTACAATCTAGATATATTCATTATGCTGGCCAGCAGGTCAAAGATCCTCGTCTCACCAGGTTCTTCAGACGTATGACTAGAGAGGAAAACGAACACAGAGTCTTTATACTAATAATTGCATATTGTTCAAGCCTGGGAAAGTGAGTAGGAGCACATTTGTGAGATAAAGTTTGTTTCTTCCTACAGAGGGAGGAACTAGAGATTAGACTGGCTCCAGAAAGTTGCACTCCTCAATAACAGCTCAAGGTTCTAACAGAGGTTGCCTAAGATAACAAAAATGAGTTTTAGCACACAAGATAAATTTGCCATCACAATTACCCCTTTGATTATTTCAAAAATCAATCATAGTATGTACAATTTCTCCTCTGTGACATTCCATGGTACCTTTACTCTATAACTCCTGTCCTGGTTGCACTGATCTTTACACTGGCAGGTCTTATCAGCAATACATTTAAATGCAGCAATTTTATCGATGAATGGGCAGAAATTTAATATTTTTTTTCACTGATAGTTAAACAGCTGTCCCACTAGCTGTGATCCATTCGCTATCACACACCTAGGAAACAACAAATTCTGAGATAATCGCACCGGGGACACTAATGATGTTGGAGTTGGTGGAAAGGCCATGTAATCCTTCATTATTGAACATAGGCTTCCATACACTGGTGAAGTTCCAGAATTGTTTACTGCTTTGCAAAAATCAGCAGCTAATAAGTCCATTTGACCGTACCCTAGGTGTGTGGCTAAGCCCATTAAACAAATTGTCAAGGTATCTGACACATTTCGAGCAGCTAAGATTGGGGTAGTTGAGGAATGTGGCATGAGGGAGCATACATAGCAATCTTTAACCTTGTTTTCTTTGGCTTTACTTGCTACATATCTGTTCCAAAGATTAGTTTCATAATGATGATTATGGTTCAATGTTTCAGTTAACCAATCTTCACCACCTGTCATACGTGTGGCTGCTCTCTTAGAGATATTTTTGTATTGCCCGGTAAGGACTAGCTCCTTGTCATTTTCCTCAAAAACCCACAACAATGGTATCGCTATTACAATTGCAATGAACAACAAAATACATGTTGTGCCTCGGAGGCCACAAAGGCCTGGTTGTCAGAAAGGGTGCCATGGTTGTCGTCCTATCTGCATGGTCGTGATGCGTCCTGTTGGTCACCAGGAGGCAGCGTTAAGCCTCCACCTCCATTGTCTTCCTGGAACATTGGGGTGACTTGGTTGGAACCATGGCAGGTTACTGTTGGAGGAGGACACTTAGTTTCACTCCCCGTCTCTCACATCTGGTGGAGGTCTACTGGCTCAGGAACTGACTTGCAGTGACTGGCATAGATCCACAGAGTTTTCTCTTGCACTTTGACTGCCGTCGCTGTTGTAAGTAACACCAATGGTGCCTCCTGTGGTCCTTGATTAACACCCAGTCCCCTGGTTGGAGTTTTTGTTGGGCGGCTGATAAGGGGGTCGGCAGTGTCGCCTACACTTGCCTGTGAAGTTTGGTTAGGGAAGCAGATAATTGAGCACAGTACTCAAGCATGCTGTCATCATAGTTACCAGTTGTTAAATTAACATTGGCTGGACTGACTGCCGTATGCGGTGGTCTCCCGTATAATATCAAAAGGACTTAACCCATGTTTGTTGCTGATTCGCATGCGCATGTAAAACAAAACCAGAGGCAATGCTTTTACCCATGACAAACCTGTTTCAGCACAACATTTGGTCTGCTTACCTTTGATTGTCCCATTTTCCCAATCCACTGCCCCTCCATTCTGGGGGTGAAAGGAACAGTGATATCTAATGTCAAATCCCAAATAGAGAGTTATATCTTTTAATGATTGGTTAATGAACACTGGGCCATTATCACTGCTCAGCTTTCTTGGCAACCCCCACCTTGGAATTATTTCCTGCAACAGTGGCTTGGCTACTGTTCCTGAATCCTGTTTAGCTAAGGGAAACACCTCGACCCATTTGCTGAACACGTCTACGATGACCAGACAATATTTCTTACCTTCACACTGAGTTAACTCAATGAAATCCATCATTAAATGATCGAATGGCTTATCTGGGGGAGAGTGACTTTGCAGGGGCATTTTGATAGCTCCTGCAGCATTGTTGCTTGCACAGATCAGGCAACATTTGGAAAAACTTGAGCATATTTTGAAAAACCCTTTGTGTACCATACCGCATTTACAGCGTGACACATTCCCCCTTTGCTCACCCAAAACCAATTTTTAAATGAGGTGCCAGCCTTAGACCAGCAGACCCTTTTTTCTGGGGTGGAGACTGATTGCAGTGTAGAAATATCAGCACATGGCTCGAGGTTATCCATTACCGATAGAAAGACATGTGCCTGGGATGACAGGGACTTCCCTAGGGAAGCATGTTTGGCTGCAAGATCCGTGGCAGCATTCCGTGTAGAAATAGGATCAGAGGCATCAGTGTGGGCAGAACATTTGACAACAGCAATTGCTTTGGGAAGTAGTATAG
>JAVQIZ010019243.1:0-59250 GCA_036023535.2 Galaxias brevipinnis | reverse complement strand
TAGACCAAACCCTCATTTAAGTGGTAAATGCGTAGCAGGTTGATGAGGTAATCTTTTAGTCGTAGGTGAGTCAACCCCTAGGCATTTGGTGAAAGCAAGAGTCTGTTGGGTTTGATCACCTGAGGAAGAGTCTGTTGGGTTTGATCACATGAGGAAGAGTCTGTTGGGTTCGTGAGTAAGAGTCTGAGTTTGTTCACGTGAGGAAGAATCTGTGTTTGTTCACGTGAGGAAGAGTGTTGGGTTTGTTCACTTGAGGAAGAGTCTGAGTTTGTTCACGTGAAGAAGAGTCTGAGTTTGTTCACGTGAAGAAGAGTCTGAGTTTGTTCACGTGAGGAAGAGTCTGAGTTTGTTCACATGAGGACGAGTCTGAGTTTGTTCACGTGAGGAAGAGTCTTGAGTTTGTTCACGTGAGGAAGAGTCTGAGTTTGTTCATGTGAGATCACTTGTTGGCTGGAGAATCTGCCTGTCATTCGTCTGTAAACCTGAATTCTTCGTGCCTTGAAACTCTGCCGGTATACGTTTCCTTTTTCCTCCCTGGGCACCGTCTGAATGGCTCAGCGGCAAAGCCCTATAAATCTGAGGCACGAGCCACTGCAGCTCTGCTCTCTCCTCCCGTCGAGTAAGCCTCTGCACTGCGCAAGGCTGCCGGGCGGACAGCTGACGAGACTCAGCACCGCTCCGCCGTTACCAAACTGGCCAAAGGACAAGACACGGTCTATACTGTAGTACCGTGGACGCCCTTTGAAGTTAGCCTAGCAACGCTAGCCTCTTTCTGTTCCTTTGCTCTGTGGAACGTATTTGGCATAGGGAATAGTGGAAGGTGAGAGAAGTTAATCCCGCTATACACTGCTGCTTTGACTGAAGGAGGGAACAGGGCGTCCTAGTATCTAGAGCCAAGACCTGCCTCCTCCACTTAGCTGGTTGGAGCCCCTTCCCTACACTTTGTGAACTCTTTACAGTTTTTTTTTGTGTTTTTTTTGTTTTGTTTTAAATGCCCCTTTCCACTGGGCTGTGTGCCAGTCTTTCTTTACCCTTCCCTCTCTCTCTCTTCAAATTACTTTCCTGGACTCCTCCTGTTGTTATGGTCGTACTTCCTTTCTCCCTGTCCCCCCTTACCTCTCTCGCTCTCTCTTCTGCTTTCTCACTCTTTCTCTTTTATAGCTCTTTCTCCCTGCTGGGCTCTCTTCTCCTTTCTCTTGCCCTCTCTCCTGCCCTGGGACAAAACACACTGTTCCCTCCCTCCCTTCCTCCCTCCCTCCGACTCGCACTGCGCCGCTGGCTGGCTCTGCCTTTTTCATGCTGTGGTTTCCCCAAACTGCGGTCTTTTGCGGTGGGGATGGAAGCTCTAAGCCCCCCCACCCCCCGCACCCTCCCCACCCCCCCTCCATGACAAACCCTCTTTATGTAATGCAGCGAGAGGAGAATAGGGCCTATTTTGGTGGGGTTCTATTCTGAGGGGGATGAGGCAGATCCATAATAACCACTGGTCCATTTCCACAGTGATTCACCGCCGTTTCCTCGGTTGCGTCACGGGGAGGGCTCTCTTGGATGACGCAGATTGACAAAAGTTTGGTCGTGGCTTTTCAGTGGTTGTAAAGTCGTCTATCAGTTGAAGTGTGATTTATATTGATGTGCAGTTGAAACGTGGATTGTCTCGGACTGGGCTGACTTATGCGGTCGGGTAAGATTTTGTTCTCTGCTGGATTTCTTCTCCATGTGAGGTTGCACTAATATGTGTGTTTGTTTAAATGCCCCTTAAGGTGAATGGTTAGCGTTTTTTTTGCTGATTTATTCTCCTGTTTTTTTTTTTCTGGACTGCGATGGTACGTAATGCTTCAAGACTTTCCTCTTTCGTCTGTTGGAACAGCCCTTGGAACAGTCCTGCCTGTCACCAACCTCTGTCACGCAGCACGTCATAAATGTACGGACAGGCGAGGGGCAGGCGTCAGCGTCCTGCCAGAGTGCCCCCTCTAACGGCCATTTTGGAAAGCCCACTGGACCGGAATAGTCTGCAGAGTCCTTCAGTGACCTCACAGCCGTTCCACTGACGGGCGGAATGATGATGAGGAGGATGACGAGGCACCGCTGGAGAGCAAGGGTTGCTTCGCTTAGCACACACGACGGCACGCGTCCCCACACACGTTCATGCCTTTTTCAGGCTGCGGATAGATGATAACGTTGGCATGTCATCCCTCCCCTACAGTATTTTGTTAACCTTTCCGCGTTCAGCATATCCTCTCTTTTACCAGATACCCACTTTCCATGTCCATTGGATCTGCAAACAGTTTTTTATTTATTTATTCATTTACTTTTGCTCTACCCGCCCTACGCAGCATTTTTCGTCTGGGAATGCTTTAACCAAAACATGACAGTTGGGCATTCCTCTCTTACACCTCCACGCCATTCCGTGTGTGTCTGTCTTGAGTGTTACTAAAAGCAGCCGACACCAGAGCGTGCAGCTCGTGTAGAGAGAAGAGGCCTGCAGCACATGTCCTAGTGTGTGTGTGTGTGTGTGTGTGTGTGTGTGTGTGTGTGTGTGTCTGCGTGTGTCTGCTTGTGTCCCCTCCAACACTCTGCTCTAGAGTACAGCTCGTATTCCCCCTAGAGCTCAAGCACCACAGGTGGTAATGCTCCAGTGATCCGAGTCATACTAATAGGTCAGAATGTGACTCTGCACCATGGCTGGTCAGATAGGTTCTTCCATAGCACCCGGGCATGGCGCCACTTCCTGTCTCTCTTGACCCATGGACTAGGAGACCTGTCAAAGGTTTTGATTGATTGTCATTTCTTGTGATCGTTGCGTTGGTAGCGTTGGTAACCAAATCCCCTACTGGCCCATTCCTCTTGGATTGAGGTATTGGTCAATCAGCCAAGTTTGTCTCGCTCTCAGAACAACATAATAGGCTTGACCTTGAATGATCCCTCTCCATCCTCGATAATGAATAATTTGTTACACAGTCACTCTCGCTCTCCGTCTGTCCACCTATTTCCGTCTCAGACCTCATTATCCCCAAGGACGAGATCTCTTTTCCAGACAATATTTCCAGAGAGATTCAGAATGTATTAGGTTGATCAATTTTGCATGGCTCTTTTTTTAGGAGCGGACCACTGATAGCCATTTCCGCTGTTCAAAGGCGCTGGGTGTTCAGGCTGCCACGAAAACAGCCTGGAGAGTCCCCGAGCGAAAGGCCGCACCATAAGTCATGTACCAATAAGAGGACAGACTCTTGA
This sequence comes from Galaxias brevipinnis, assembly GCA_036023535.2. Taxonomy (NCBI): domain Eukaryota; kingdom Metazoa; phylum Chordata; class Actinopteri; order Galaxiiformes; family Galaxiidae; genus Galaxias; species Galaxias brevipinnis. Next base: position 56,019 of record JAVQIZ010019243.1, on the reverse strand, counting down.
AATAATGTCAATGACTTGCAAAGAGGAAGCATAGACAGGGACTCTGTTATAGTACATAATGCTGGTGCCAGTACGAGGCCAAAGCCACAGTGCCTCTAGTAGCTTGCTCAAAACTTGCTGGCTGGTTGAACGGTATGTCAGGAATTGTGAAGATTTGTTTTAAGACCTCGTCCTGGTCTTCCTCTGTCCCTCCTCTCTCCCAGGCTATGCCTTCCTGCTGTTCCAGGAGGAGACTTCAGTCCAGGCCCTGATCGACGCCTGCATTGAGGAGGACATCAAGCTTTACCTCTGCGTGTCCAGTCCCACCATCAAGGACAAACCAGTGAGCCACCATCACACAGTTTAATGGGGGCATTGGAACACATTGTTTTCTTGATATTTGCTGTGCTGTTACACCTCTTTTTAAATGTGTAAAACATGATAAAAGAAAACAGTATTACTTTAATCATTGTGTATAAAAGCAAATACAATCTAAAAACACAGGGTTGCTATGAACTCATGGTCTATGTCCTCTGGCTTAGGTCCAGATCCGCCCCTGGAACCTGAGCGACAGTGACTTTGTGATGGACGGCTCCCAGCCCCTTGACCCCCGCAAGACCATCTTTGTGGGCGGCGTTCCCCGTCCTCTGCGTGCAGGTAGGCCATCGGCGAGAGGCGAAACCGCCAAGGTCCTCAACCCTCTGACTTTTAAATGGGTCTTGTGAAGTTGACTGGAATAGACAACCGGAGAGAGCTAGAGGCCAGAGGCTATAATCAAAGTCGTCCCTGTGAAAAAGCAATCCACATGGTTTGCAGGAAGCCAAGCCAGCCAAGCCAGCCAGGCAGCCGCAGTGGTCATGTTAACTTGTCACGCCAGGCCTGGTGTGGGCGTGTCCGTCTTTCTGCTCTGCGAATTGACACTTGTGGCTGTCTCCCGAACGAGTCGTGACTTGTGCTAATTAAATCAGCCATCTAAGGTGGCTGCTCTAATGAACAGGCTGTTGGGTAATTACTTCACAGAATGCCAACCTGACTTTTAAAAGCCAAATGCTACTTCTGCTCTATGTTGTGAAGTAACTAACAGAAGAGCCTAAAATGGCAACAGCAAATTACTTGCCACCTCCTTCGTTATTGTTAATTTTGTCCCTCTCTCCCCTTGTTTCAAGTCGAGCTGGCTATGATCATGGATCGTCTGTATGGGGGTGTGTGTTATGCTGGCATCGACACTGACCCGGAGCTGAAGTACCCCAAGGGGGCGGGACGGGTGGCGTTCTCCAATCAGCAGAGCTACATCGCTGCCATCAGCGCCCGATTCGTTCAGCTGCAGCACAACGACATTGACAAACGGGTAAGTGAGCTCATGTCCCGCTTTCATAATAGCCTTTTGAGCGTGAGATGATTTTTGTCCGCTCAAGGCTGAAGTAGCTGGAAGGAAGTCTCAAAGACCGTTACTGTGAGTTTTTGTAGTCCCACCTCTCCTCACTGCAGATCTCAGCTCTTTTGAGTCTCTGTATACTGAACATCCAAACTTTCATTGTACCTTGGTTTCTAGTCGACCATTCAGCCCAGCCTACAATAGCAACAGCCCAAATCCAGCCGTTTAATCATTGTGGCCTTTGGCTGTCGGAGGACTGAGACAAGGGTTTGGTTTAATTATAGGAGTTCCCTCTACATGTAGAGATCCAGACTGAGCTGTGCTGTTACTGGATATTTTAGGTAAGCTAGCCTTTAGCACATGTCTTATTGTGACCAACCAAGACTGGCTTTCGCCAGGGGTTTGCGGCTCGGAGGGGCCACCCCTGTCTACGCTCCCCTCTGGACTGTTATTGTGCTGCAAACTACTGTATTCTGCCTGAATGTAGTGGACACCGGCCACCACTGGGCTTTGGTCATAATATAGTCCCACTGTAAGTAGCTCTGAGACAAAATGTCCGCCACTAATGAGGCATGTCATGGCCTATAGATCAGATCTCTGCAATGCGGATCCGGACCATCAGCAGTGGAGAGACGTTGCAGAGGAAAAAAGGGGAAACTCTCCTCTGCATAGTCACAGCGATTCATGAGCACCTTCTAATGGCCTAGTTGGTCCACCTCCAGGTCACACCCAGCCTTCACTTTAGTTAGTACTTGAGACCACAGTCATTGCAGTAATGGTAGATGGACGTAATGTTTGGTCATAAAAGGTGCTAGTACCTCTGCCTAACCTCGTTGTGGTGTCTACCGAGTCGGTGATGGTGTTTAATAAGCACGGTTTCTAACTAAGTCCTTCTGTTGTTTGTCTTGCCATAAAGCTTGTCCTAAGAGCAAAGGGTATTTGATGGCTGTTGTTATGCCGGGGTGTAGGGCAGAGAGACCATTTCCAAGGTCGGAGGGGCGTGATAGCCTCTCATTATACTGCCATGCGGTGCTGAGATCAATGAAAACCCAGCCTGCACACGCGCATGCTCAGGTGTTTCCATGGAGACGCCGCTCTCCTCTCGTGACCATCAGTCGAGGTCACATTTAATTTACTGGTGTGTGTAGGAGTGTAACTGCTTTCATTTGGGTTACTTTTAAAAAGATGGTTGTTCACTTCTCCTCAGCCGGCTTCTAAGCATTATAATTTATTTGTCTTATCTTCATTTGATTTTTTTAAGTAGAATCTTTTTCCCAGCCATTTATTAACAAAGTCCACTGCAAATCTAAAGCTTTAAGCTGTATTATAATACAGATGTATAATAAGTGCTGTTCTCCGTTGACCCCAGGTTGAGGTGAAACCATATGTCTTGGACGACCAGATGTGTGACGAGTGCCAGGGGGCACGTTGCGGGGGGAAGTTTGCCCCCTTCTTCTGTGCCAACGTCACCTGTCTGCAGTACTACTGTGAATACTGCTGGGCCAGTATCCACTCCCGGGCCGGACGAGAGTTCCACAAGCCACTGGTGAAGGAGGGCGGCGACCGCCCACGACACGTGTCCTTCCGCTGGAGCTGAAAGGTGCGGGGGGTCCGCCCCCTAACATCCCCCCACCCCCCTTATTACCGGGACAGCGCTGCAACACCCTCACCAACTCATCAACAGCCATGAAGAAAGCAAATACATAGGACTTTTTTGGATCAAACTACTACAGTCTTCTTAAGTCATTATTTAGTGTGCCCTCTAAAAATACCCTAAAGGTGGCGGTGGTGGGGTGGGTTTCAAATGCGAAAGTCTATCAGCTTTGAACTTGCACTTTGGCTCAAAAACACAAAACAAATGGGAAGGTATATAAGCATAAACCTGTTTATTTTCAAATCCCCGTTTCACTGCATGGGTGGCTTAGTACGTCTCTTAGCACCCAAATTAGCTAAGGTTTAGCTGGGACTACATATATTTAAAAAGTATATATATATTTTTATTTTATATCTATACACTTATAGATAATTAAAATTTTATGTGAAAGGAGCATGCACTTATTTTCTTAAATGATAGTATGTTGCCCCAAGTACAATTATCACCAAAGGCAAATTAGATCAAACGAATAGAAAATAATAGATGGCATACGATGTAGCAAGATTAACAATTAACTACTCATTAGGCTGAGCCAAAAGTGCTCTGATTCAAATAACATTTTGTCCCTGAGAAAGTCATTATAATACCCTTTGGGCGCTATCAAATTACTTAGCTTTCCTAATTTCTAGTTTTTTATTTTTGTAATAACGTATTACATTTAGGGTTAAGTAAATGTAATGCTGCGATAGCGTTTGCTGCTAATTCCATGGTATGAACATGTACCGTAATACTTTCTTCGGGCTGGCGTAATAAACCATCTGTAAACGCACCTGGAGGTCAACATGCTATCACATGGGGAAGGGGCACCCCCAGATAATGATGGCTTACATTGTATGGGGCTGTTGGTGGGTATGGGTCATCTTTACAATAACTGCATGTTTATTTAAATCCAATTGCTGCATGCAATAGCAGTTCAGTATCATGTCTACTATTCAATTCTGCCCATGTTTGCACACTATAGACGTACATAAAACGAGCACGAAACTGGACACAACAGGGAAGACTGGTCAAAAAGCACGACGTCTCCATTGAGATGGTAGAGAGGGTTGAGTTGGCCACAAGGGAGAGCCGGACAAGGGTTTCTGTCGCATATTGTGCTGACTCACCCAGAAAAATATATATTGAATAATCATGAATCCAATTAGATTTAGGATACCATTTAAAATGTCTATGGTAGGTGAAGTACATTTTGCAGTGATTGTTAATATAATTGTGCAATTTTTTGTACCGTATATAGTTAGGTCTTAGAATGCGTAGAACTGTGATTTGCTTTAACTGTTGTTGATGTCCAACATTGATGTATGCACACGTATGTTGTGTTGCACACACACTCTAGCAGCAGTACACGCATAGCCTCTTTCACTTAAAGAAAAAATCATATGCCTAGGGAGACAGTTCTTTGTACACGCAAACAAACTGGTACACACACACACACACACACACACACACACACAGTCTGACCCAAGATGTACACATACTATAAAGAAGACAAAATAATGTGAGCTTGACTAAGAAACATGACTCGCTGTCTTCACAGCAGTCACAGTGCTTTCAGCCACTGCCCTCTAAACAAAAACAAAAAAAGAAAGAGCTCACATGTTTAACTCAAACTAATCATCAAAACAAACTTAGATCAGAAATTAAACTAACCAAATGATTAATACCAGGGCTGAATATGCATGGCATAGATGCATTTTTCTTAGAGAGGAAAAAAGTTTGGAATGAGAGTAATTTTATGATCTATCTGGAGACCTAAGGTTTAGAAACTGAGCTCCTTTTTAGTGGCACACGTTATCACTACATTTGGGTCGGAAAAACCTTGCCAGAACATTGTGTGCTTGCTGGGTTACCATATATATCCAGATTTCCTGCAAAGCTTGAAGTAGAATAATGACCTGCTAAAATGGTGGACATATTTTTTTATCAAAAGATGATGGTATATTGGGTGCAGTTCGGTGGGCTGCGGGGGTTGGGTGGGTGGGAGTTTGGACTGGGAGGGAGGGTGGGAGACAATTAGTAGTTAAAAATGCAATACATAGATACTTAAGTATTGACTGCTGAAGTTGGGGCTGGCTTTGATTTTTCTCGGTGGAGTTGGTGGCTAAGTCACACAGGTTTTAGCAGTTTTGTGGACTATCCAACTGGATCCTGCATCATTGCCAGTAGATGTGTGCTGTCCCTCTGTCTGTGTCGTGTGATTTTCCTGTGCTAGCACCCCACAGTCTCTTTCTCTCTTGGTTTAGTCGCAAACTGTTTGCTTAGGATGGATGGATGTTTTGTGTCTTCTAAAGCAAAATTAATCGAAACTAAACAAAGATACTTTTATACTGATAGTAAATACTAAGAAGCTAACCATGAGTAATAATAAGCATCCCTATGAAAGTGAATTCTGGGTGTTTTTGTGACATTTCTTTTTCCTCCCAGAAATAATTTTCTATGTTTGTTTCTTCTATAAGACCGACATTTGTTATGCACTACTCTTTGTATCTGGACAATTTTCAACAGTCAGTTATTCTTTTGTTAAGAGAAAAAAGAAAACGTGTGCTTTCTGACTGACATGATCTTTTGCAATACCTCAATTTTGAAATATATTACGAGAGAGAAACTGATATTTTCTAAGTAAGTTTATTCAGATAAAAATATATATTAATTTAATTATTCAAGAGAAATGATTTAACAGATGGTTGATTTTATTTTTGTCATGCTTATTTGCTTTAATTTTAAAAATTATTTTTTGAAAACAACAGCAACTGAAGGAGCTAGAGCTTTATAACTTTAATATAATGATGTAGTTAGCTGAAGTACAGAGTCTACCTTATTACAGCGGAGATCGAGAGAAAGAATCCCACTGGTCAGATTATTGTGAAAGTACAAAGTCAACAAACAACCATTAAATAAGTGGTAGGTAACCAAGGAAACCAGGTTCTCAAAAAGAGATCCATAGAAATATCAGGTGCTTAAAAAGATTACTTAGGAAACTTCCCTTGTTTTGTATATTTATAATTAATAATTTACTAAACTGACCAGAATTGTGAAATATCTCCTGTTCATGTTATTTTTTTAAGAAAACTTTTTTTTATGTTACTCAAAGTATATGCTCCCTTTTGTTTTATAAAAGCAACATACCCTGATTTGTTAGCCTTGACATGAATAAGAACACCTTTGATGGTCTTTGAGTTGATGGAGGTAGAGATAGAAGAATGTTATTTTTAAAACAATAAGCAAGTGTTTAAACTTGATCGGAAGCCCCCAAGGTGCATCAATTGAATGGTGGCCTTCTACTCCCACCAGACTTGAATTAGTCCCATTTTAAGGCCGAGAACCTTTATTCTTTGTTGTAATGTGCAATACTGTTTGTACTGTTTGTAAAAAAAAAATAAGAGAAAAAAAAGAAAAAAAGGCATAAATCTTTATGGCTGATTTATTTTCATTGCAAGCATTGTGATTCACTAAATCATTTTCTACTGTGTATTTACCTACTCTACATGCTAGTGACTTCCAGTAGTAATGTAGCCTTTGTACTGAAAAATTTTCATTATTTTTAGAAAGTTTTGCTAAAAAAAGAAAAGAATTTAAACATATTTACTTATTTTCATTTTTATTTTGTCTTTTTTTTCTCAACCATTCATAGTTATTTCTGGGCGAGACTTTCATATCTGGTCAATGTCTAATATTATTTTGTATTTTTACTTGGAATAAATTAATTTTATGATGCTAATTCTTAAATGCTGATTTTTTTCATTTTTAATATTGTGACTAATGTGTAGATTTTTTTAATACAAGGCTTTGTGTTAACTCCTAGATGTTGCTTACATTACACTAGATATTGATCTAATGAGGAAAAAACATGAAACCATCATAATGCTTGATAATAAGTGACTGGCAATGTAAAAGAACAAATGGGCAATTAACTGAATGCCGATTGGAACATACAGTATCTTGTTCTATTATGGACGCTGGATGACACCAATCGCTATCACTACTACAATACAAATTTACTTCACTCCGACTTTGTTTATTGTGACAGCTCTCATCGTCAAATAATTATGGCATAATTGAATTATGACACTTCATCCCTTTAAACCTAGGATCTCAGATTAGTTCATCTACAATCATAAACATGATGGACGGTGTGCACCGGTGTGATTGTATTTAAGTATGAATGTTAATGTAGAGTTAGACTATCAAGGCAAGTTTATGTTAAAGGGGAGGCAGGTCAGAAATAGTCTTCATGAATATGTCCAAGGCAATGCTCTGTCTTTGTGTTTTTTGCTCAAACTTGTCCAAAATTGTTTGTATGTGCAATGTTCTAACCTTCCAGCAAACTCCAGATGGGATTAACCCTTGTTTGCTATTATTTGGAGTAGATTTTATATTAGCTATTTCATCCCTTCAAAAACATGGTAATTGAAAAGTTGAAAATAGAATGTAAAATAGTCTAGCTTGCCTTTCTGTCAGTTTGTACGTGATATTAATACTTTTCTAATCATTATACCGTCAGACAAATTTTCACATTCTCCTTAGGGTCAGTATTATACCCAAACCACAGTATTAGTTTGTTATGGGGCTTTGTTATTTCCCTTTGCTAGGCAAAATTGTATACCCTGTGTATATGCATCGAATGGTTTGACTTACAAAACAATGAAGATCTTAGGGCCAGAGACCAATTCATATATTCATACAGATATAGCTGTGTAGTTCATGTAACACTAGATTTGGATAGTATACTGTATATTCACTTTTTCATCATAGGTGTTCTCTCTGGGTAGGTACTGTAACTACACCACTATCATGATGTGAAAAAAAAAAAGAAAAAACATTATAGTGTGCTCCGTTTTTTTATTTTCAGAAAAAGTCCTTTGGAACTGTACTTTTGTAAGGCATCTGTGATTTATTTTCAAAGTTTGTATTCCTGGTTTGATTGCAGGTTCCATATTGACAAGGCTTTTAAAGATTGTTGACATGGACCTAACGCTTGTCTGACTTTGCAGTATAACTGTGATTTAAAAACATGAAGCTCAATGCTGCTAATGCTTACTACTGCTTCAAATTTGTAGTTCCCACCTTACTTTCCCTTTTCTGTACTAATAAGCAAATCTTATTAAACAGTTGTATGACGTCGTGAAACCTTGTCTTATTTGGCATGGCTTTCTTTTCCTCCTTTTCCCCTTTTCTTTCAAAGTGCCTGGGATGAAATCCTTGCTAGATGGCTGTACAAATCATGTGTAAGAACAGCTACGCTTAAATGGGCAGTTATGCTTCAACAAATAACACATTAAACAAAATGAAAATCGAATGAAACTAAGGTGTTATGTTTACCAAGTCCTTTGCATTAATTTTTTCAGTGTTGAGGAAGACCAAGGTTTTCACGTCAACAATTGAAGTAGCCCTAAACAGTACTTCGCAATTGCTATCTTTGTCTTGTTTTAATTGAATAATGACCTTTTGACTTCCCTTGTTTGGTTGGAAGCATAAGACAAAGCAGACACTCAACTTTATGGCTAAATCATGTTGTCGTTTCGCAATATTAAGACAAAAATACTGGCCACAATGCTATTTACAAAACATCTATAGGTTATGTCCTACCAACAAATAAATACACATCACCCAGGGAAACGTGCAGAATTTATTACAATTCCAACAGCTTAAACAAAAAGCAGCAATTACTGAAATATTTACACATCTGCATTTTCTTTAAAACGTTTGTGACAAGTTCTTAGAAGCTGGTTTAGCTCCAAAATAGTATGTCCCTCTAAGCAATGCTACTTTGGTGAATCACATTTTTCAAAGTAACAACTTCTCACCCAAGTAGGAGCAGCCTTCGACATTCACCATTCAATTCTCCTGTATCAAAACAAACCATTTGAATGGGCATACAGGAGGCATGTGGGAAGACTAGCACCCCCCGGAGGATGGGAGTCAGCTAAAGTCTGGAAGATATTTACAATTACCTCAAGAAAGTCAATCTCATCACAACCAAACACAATCCAGTAGCCAGCTACAAAAAAACAGTCCAATAGTGTGCGGTTTTGTGTTTAGACAACCACTGACCAAAACTTAATTTATATCCAAACATCGTAAGAGCTCCGAGGGGTGGGGAGGAGGGTGGGGGTTAAGACAACAGCTTATTAGTGGGGAGACCACAGACAGTGCTGAATATCCTGTGAACAGAGTAATCCATTGAACCTGTCTCGGGGGGGGGGGGTGGAGGAGGAGGACACACCTGTCAGAAGTGGGTAACACTGGACCAACGGAGTAGCGAGGCGGCCTGTGAAGTTACAGGGTGTCACCTAGCCTTGTGACGGCCCCACAATCATCCCGGGGGGGTGGGGTGTGGGGGGGGGGGGGCTAGGCCAGCACTGGTGGATGTGAGGTCCTTTTGAGTCAGTGGGGTGCCACTGTGGGTGCTACTGCAGCGAGTGCATGAAGCTGCCCAGGTCGTACTCCGTGTCGTACTGCTGCTGGTCCCACAGGTCTCCGAGACCGTCCAGCACAGACTTCATGGAGGCCTTCCCCGGTGCCGACGAAGACTCCGCCTTCTCTCCCTTCTCATCCTGAACAAAGGCAAACAAATACACCAGGTTGGCTTGATGACGGACAAACACCACACACATATAACGCTTTGATATATGCAAGCTAGAATAAAGCGGAACTACTGGTTGTAAAGACAGCGAGTGTGTGCATAGGGGGCTGGTGTCGGACCTTATCCAGAGTGAAGAGGTTGAGGAGTTGGTCCGTGCCCATGCTCTGCAGACTGGCGTTCTCCTGGCTGATGACCGTGTTAGCGATGCTCATCTTGAACTTCTGCAGCCCCATGATCTTCTCCTCCAGGGTGCCTCGCGTGATCAGCCTGTACACGTTCACCACTCGTTTCTGGAAGAGACGCGCAACCGGGCACGAGTTACGACACATTTTTGAATCACGCCGCGTTCCAAGCTGCACTGGTTTGCTGACGACAAATCACAAGACAGGTAGTTGCTAAGCAACCAGCCGGTCACGTCTGGGTCCTGCAACAGGAGGAGGACCACCAGAGTCCGAGCCGGGCCCCCCAATACCTGTCCTATTCTGTGGGCGCGGTCCATGGCCTGCAGGTCCCTCATGGGGTTCCAGTCGTGCTCCACAAACACCACGGTGTCGGCGCCCGTCAGGTTTAAGCCCAGCCCCCCCACGTGGGTGGTGAGCAGGAGCACGTCGATGGACGGGTCGTTGTTGAACCTGACACACAGAGAGCCAACCATAAAACACCAGAGCTAAAAACACAAACACAAGTTCCCCTTGTCACAGTGAGCTGGAGAGGCGGGGCATGACCCCGGGAAGGCTACGGGAGGGTCTGACTACACAGATGGCTAGCAGAGCGGCTAGGTACCAGCTAGCGAGCGAGCTTAGCCTGGCTAATGCCTGCCACTGACCTGGAGACGATGGAGTGGCGCAGGCCCGCCTGCACGCCGCCGTCCAGCCTCAGGTAGGTGACGCTCGGCAGCTGGGGCTTCAGCAGGTCGTGCTCCACGATGTCCAGCATGCTCTTGAGCTGGCAGAAGATCAGCACGCGGTGCTGGGCCACCACCGCCTCCGTGCCCCCCTCGGACGAACCCACGCCGCCCAGGCCGCAGTCCAACAGCAGCTGGAGGAAGAAAAACGTAGCACACTCGAGATTCTAGAAACAGTTGATATTTTCCTTTTTTGCTGGTTTCCGTCCCTTTAGATCTTGCTGCATGATCTATGTTCGGTTTTGCTGGTTTAAGGTTTAGCTGTATGTAGATTTGGGAGAAGAGGACGCGCGGTATCGGACCGTTGGGAGGCGTCATGGGCAAGTACCTGTTTGAGTGCGGAGAGTTTGGGCGCGTGCTGGATGTCCCGTAGACTGGTCTGCTGCGCGGCCAGCTGCTCCGTGACGCGGCGGTACTCTGGGTGCTGGGGAGTCAGGACCAGGCCTGGGTGGTTGCACAGCTTCCTCAGGTACTGAAGAGCCTGAGGGGAGCATGGACACTTTTTGACTTCGGCATGTCCAGACAGACCCATTGTACAGAAAGAAAAGAAAGCACCATATGAGGCTGCTTTATATATCAGGCCTACCTGGAACACATGGCCGGTAGCCTTCAGTTTGGGCTTCTCCTCTTCCTGCTTCGAGGCTGTAGAGATGGTGTCCTCAACACTGACCTTGGCCCGAGACTTGGCAAAGTCCTCATATAGCTGAACCTACACACACACACACACAGCACAGAGGTGTTCCATAACAAACTCTTCCCAAACATGAGCCCCTCCTGGGAGTACTGTCGCATAGGGTTGGTAGGAGTCTGTTCTGTACCTGCAGAGGGCTGAGGTTGCAGTAGTAGTCCTGGATGATTTTCGGGGGCAGGTCCTGGAGGACGTCCTCCTTCATCCTCCTGAGGAGGAAGGGCAACACCTGTCGATGCAGGGCTTCCATCGCCAGGACACCTGCAGAGAGACAACCATAGTTAACCCAGCGATAGGAGCCGTCACGCTCTGCTGGGTGTAGGCTGGCTGACGGAGGTGCTAGTATCCTCACCAGCCTCCTGCTCGCGCGAGGAGCTCTTGGCATCGCGGCTGGCCAGGATGGGCTTCCCGTAGCGGGCTGCGAATTGGCGCTCGGTCCCCAGGAAGCCTGGCATCAGAAAGTCGAACAACGACCACAGCTCCAGAACGTTGTTCTGAGGGAGACACGAGTGGAGATGGAGGCCGATGTAAAAATCACTATTTAAAAACACATTGACCAAAGGGTTTGGGAGAGCAAATCTATACGCTGTAAAGGCACATTGATTAAAAGCGGTGACACCTTCCGCTGCGCAACACCAATTACCATAAATCCCCCATATTGTTGCAGCAGCATATTTACATCGTTCCATCTGGACCCGTACGACAACGCTAAGCTACCAATTAATCAAAATGGCCCCATGTACCGGAGGACGAAAGCATTAGTCTGGCAGAAGAAACAGATTACACTCATTGATCTACTGCTGAGAGGGCAAACCTGGGGGCTCACAAGGCTCACAGAATTAACATGAAAGATTAGAGGAGAATGGCTAAGTACACAAGTAATGAAACTGCTCTGCTGCTGAGCAGGCATTTCCCCTTCCTTTGTGGTGACCTTTGCCTCTGGATAATGGCATAGTGTCACAAAGAATGGTCCGGGTACAATAGATAATGCTGTGGTGTAAGGTTTAAGTTTTGTTTTTTTGTATTTTTTTAAACCAAGATGGCGGCCCTTACCTGGATGGGCGTTCCTGACAGGATAACACGGAAATTGGCTGCCAACTGTTTGATGGCCTTCGAAAGTTTGGTCTTCCCATTTTTAATAATATGGCCCTCATCGAGGATACAGTAATTAAATTTTATATTTCTGAAAATAAAAAGGAATTTGCATGAACTAAGGAAAGATCAATATAAATATAAAATAGCATTAAGGCAAGAAACAAACATTTCTAAACAGATGTCAAGAGACAATAGTGAAAACACTCACCTAAAAAAATCTATGTCGTTCCTTACAACATCGTAAGAAGCTACAACGAGATTGTGCTTTTTGACCTGGTGCTGCAACCTAAAACCGAGACGAGAACAATTGTTCAAGTAACGACTGGGTCTCGCAGGGCTGTTGGCATGAGGTGCATACCAGGGTGTGGGTCTTACCGGGCCCGTTCTGTAGGGGGTCCAGTGTAGTGCAGGGGGTTGAGGTAGTCCTTGGTGCAGAACTTGCCCACCTCATCCACCCAGTGGCCCGTGAGGGTGGGTGGGCACACCACCAGGGAGGGCAGTGGGCTGATGCCTGTCGCCTTGGTCTTGGCATACTCTTGCGTCCTGAAAAACAGACACATATTACAACGACAATTCCCTGCAAAAAAAAAAAGAAGAGGTATCCGTGGAAAGGAGTAAGTTGGAGCCGATGGTGGAACTCAGGCCTCAATGGAAGGACTGTGGGACTGCACCTGAGGTAGTGGTCCCCAGCCAGGATGCAGATGGACTGCAAGGTTTTGCCCAGACCCATGTCATCACACAGGATCCCATGCAGCTTGTACTTGTTCAGGAAGGACAGCCAGTTCACTCCGTCCTGGAAGGGACATGATGAATTATTACACTGGTTCGGCTGGTCTCTCGCCCTCTCTCACTGTGTGTGTGTGTGTGTGTGTGTGTGCGCAAACTATGGACGGAAACATGGTCAGAGGGAATCCAACAGTAGCCAATTTACATGCGTAATGATTTTTATTTATTTTTTTTTTTTTAAACTTAGTCCGTCCAGCCATCCATCCCTCCCTCACTCCCTCCCTCCCTCCCTCCCTTCCTTCCTCCTTCCTTCCCTCCCTCCCTCCCTCCCTCCCTCGCCATGCTGTGAATGTCAAAATGACATGTTGTCTGTGTCGAGGGCTGTGGAGCTGGAAGCCCTACGCTCTGCATTGACCAGTGATATTAGCAGCAGCACTACATTCTAGCCAGAGTGCTCTGCAGGGCTTAATTACAGAGATGGATGGGTGACTGTCAGGCTGCCCGCCTGCCAACTCTAGAAGCTACCAGCGCCGGCCCACTATCCATTCCCCCCAGCATTCACACGGTTTGCTCCGGAAAGTAATTTGCAGTCAGCATCCCATTCTGCTTCCTTGCAGAATTTAAAAGTAAAACCTGTTTGTGGAGCTGGCAGAAAGAGAACATTGAGGCTGAAGATAAAGACACGAAAGGTGCTGAATCGGTCTCAAGAGTTCTTTCACATCTGATGCGGAAATGTCTCCCCTCGGCCTTACACGCAGAGAGAAGCTGAACGTGTGTGTGTGTGTGTGTGGGGGGGGGGAGGTGACGAACGAGCAGAAGCTCAGCGGGTTACCTGCTGGTACTTTCGGAGCTCCGCCTTGATGGGAACGGGGATCTTGTAGTTCTCCAGCTTCTTGGCGTCTAGCAGCTGTTCCAGGAAGTGACGCTCCCTGGCTTTCTGCCGTATGAGGTCCTCCGACATGGCCGGAGGATCCGGGATGCCAGCCTGAAATGAAACCAAGTTGCTTACACACTTAGAGGCACAGGACGGAGCTACCTATTCAGAAGCAGCAGGATCCTTAGTGACCTCTGTGCACCGTCAAATCAGAACTGACACTGAGGTGTCCAGCTTGAACGTTTCATTACTCGGGATATTTTCTAGATTGAGGCAAACAAATTAGGCGTCAAAGTAAGTACACTGCTGAGTGAGACATCAAAGTCAGTGTCAATCTAAATGTCAGCGGCTAAACAAGAAGCCTCCGCTCTTTTCAACAACTGTCATATAATAATAATATATAATTGAAAACGTCCACTGACAAACGGCAAACTCATGCCATCTAGTGGACGAAAAGATGAACAGCCGCAGACGCCACTGAAGCGAGTGCGTTTCGAGTGCCCATACCTCCAGGGGCAGCAGGCGGATGAGCGTGGCGAAGCACTGCGTGGCCATGAAGCGGACGCTGTCGCTGGGGTCACTCATGCGACCCAGCACCGGCACCACCAGCAGCACGATGTACGGCACTATGTCCACGTCCAGCTGCTCCATCACGCCTGAGGCAGCCGGTCAAAGTTAACCAACGCCGTGGTGGTGGTGCAGAGCATTACCAACAACACTTCAATTACAACCAAACACCCCCTTACCCCCTGTGATATAACTATAACGACTGTGTGAAAATTATTATTTACAGTACAGTACAGGCCACAGAATGTTGTTAAAATGAAGCAGCAAGCACCAGGGCCTGGCCAACAGCAGAGGAGCAGGCGGGGGCTCGGTGTGTGGAAAGGATACAGGCCATGGCCTCGATGGCGCCCTCCTGCTTGGTGCAGTCCTCGATGGCCCCCAGCCAGGGCAGCACGCGCTCCAGGAACAGGCGCATGGTCTCCAGCGTGGCGGTCTTGCTCAGCACCCCCACGCAGCGCGCCGCCATGTGGCGCACGGCCGTGTAAGGGTGCTGCAGGCAGGTGAACAGGTGGGGCAGGTGCACCAGGAGCTACAAACACGCGGAGGGCAAAAGGACACCTTTGAAATGTGTTCGTGCTACAACAGAGAGAGACGAGTTGGCATACAGCTGCTAGTCTCACCACGGGAGGACAAAAGGACTCCTTTGAAATGCTACAACAAAGAGAGAGCGAGAGAGAATGGTTGGCATTTCTATAGCTCCAGTGCACTGCTAGTCTCACCAGAGGTTTGAGTTGGGGAGCCATGGCCCCAGCCGTGATCTCCAGCACCTGCAGGGAGTTGACCAGCTCCTGGGCGGCAGCGTCCCCCCTCTCCAACTGGAGCTTCACATCTGGACAACACGGAAAGCGTAGGTAATATTCAAAATGCATCTGGACAACACTGGAAGCGTAAGAAAGTTTGCAAAGACACTAGAGCACGAGTATTGTCCTGGCTTGGTTGTGGTGAGGGAGTCGTCTCTACAAACGTACCGAGGCTTTGGTTGTCGGCCACCGCCGTCCTCAGAGGGCCGACCATGGCCTCCCACAGGTAGGGCAACGACGTGGTCAGCTCCTGGCCAAAGTGCCTGGCAACCGTTGTCAGGCAGAACTCTGCCCCCCTCCTCTGGACGAGGCATGGCTTCTTACTCTGAAAGAAGTGTAGAGAGCAGGGCTTAACGCGTCATGGAGGTAAAGAATCGGCACTTAAATGCTAAAACGAAAAGTGAGTCGCTCCCTCTAACCTCGTCAGCCTCGTTGTTCATAGTGCTCCCAGGGGGCAGCTCTGTGGTGGGGGTCTTGGGAGTTTTGGGGGCAGGGCCCCTTTTACTGGTGACGGCAAAGGCCGCCCTCTGGTGGCGGTACAGGGTGATGATGCCACGCGTTTTGTTGACCATGTGATGAAGGCAGTCTTTCTCTGAGCCGCTGGCTAATTTGCCCGGTAGCGGTGAGGACAACAAGAAACACACTGTCAGACGCCGGCACCCCACATTACAGACCTATCCTACACACCAGGAAGTGCTGAGACTGACCAAGACGAACGACGTGCACAGCTCACCTTTGGCCAGCTCCTGGGTGGGCGGCACGGGGCAGGCGGACGAGGGCGTGAGCAGGGGGTCCACGCACACCGAGGAGCAGAGGTTCTTGAGGATCTTCGGGTTGGGGCAGGGCGAGCGGCCGGCACACTGCTGCAGCAGCTTGGCTATGAAGGAGGCGGCGTAGCCCTGCACCAGGGTGTTCTCCTCGCGCTTGGCCGCCTCCATCAGGGGCCGGACCAGGGGGTTGAGCTTGTCCGGCAGGCCCTGCAGGTTGACCACGGCGCAGGCCGTGAACATGTGGACGCGCAGGTGGAGCTGCTGCCACTCGCCGTTGGTCTCGGCCACAGTGGACTGGGCTTGCTGCTGCTTGCTTTCCAGGGGCTGGAACTGTTTGGCCTTGAGGTTCAGACCCGCCGTCGACTCACTGAAGATGGTCGTTACCTGGGGAGAGTAGAGAAGGGAGGGTAATTTATGTGACAGTAATGCAATGCTTATTAACCCCGGGGGCATAGAGAAAGCCTTGGGCTCACTTTAATTTCATACCCTGTCAATTCAGATAATAACATCCACACTATACAAATTGATTGGACAAAGGGATTTTTTTACATCTGAATATATTTTAAACAAACCACAAAAAAAAAAAAAAACTGCAATGATGAATATAAGCTCTAAACAAATAATGTGTTTGCGGGGAACACTAGGAGAACCCCCCCCCCTTTATTCCCCTGGTTTGTTGTCATGAGTTCCAGATCAGCAACAGCCAGTCTAAATATTAGCACAACAGACGGTCCCCTGTGCCTATGGTGTCCTCCCACCCTATGACTCAGCGGCATGCAAGCCATGGCCTACAGACACATGACAAAGAGCCCAGCGTGCAGAGGAAAGCACGGGGGTAACCCTACTCTGTCACACCAAATGTCCTTGGGGAAACGCATGCGGTTTGAGAAACCAAAGTTACCTTTCAGCTATGCAACGAGCACATGAAAACATGACGTTCAACTCACTGAAGTGCAAAAATATTTGTAAGTTATTCTTTTTTCACCTAAAGTTTGCAGAATGAAAAGGCGATACATATATATATAAAAAGTTGAATAAACACAATGCTTGGCCAGGCCTCACCAGCTCATTGGCCTGGTCGATGGTGAACACGCTGCAGCTGAGGCGATCGCTGACGTCGATGTTGAGGTCGGCCAGCAGAGCGATGAGCTGCTTGCACTCGTTCTGCATGCGGGTGAAGGGAATGGCGATCTCGTCGTAGTACAGCTGCTCCGACAGGATGGCCAGCAGACGAGGCTGCACCATGGCAGACACCACCTGGCACTCCTGATAACGAGAGGGGGTGGAGGAGAGAAAGGGACCACGGAGGACGATGACTATAACTAAATAAATTAATAAAAAGTACATTTATGAAAGCTAGTTCCACAAACGCAATTGTAATGTGCAGAAAGACGGAAGTAACCCCTTTAAAAGCGCGGCGCTGACGAGAGGAAGTCGGGGGCGCCTACCTTCTGCAGAGCGGCCCACTCGCAGAGGACCAGCGACACAGCGATGCGCTGCAGGGCGGACTTGGAGTTCAGGTGGAAGAGCAGCAGCTGGCCCAGCGACTCGGCGGGCCGGATTTCCTGGGTGGACGAGTTGAGCTGGGGGTCACAGATGCAGCGACACAGAGCCCCCAGCAGTCTGAGCAGAGAGGAAGGATGCAGTCAGGACTGCAATAGTTATAACAACATCCATTGTCTTTATTTCTAACGAACAGGCTTAATTTTAGAACACGTCACTTCCCTTTTTAGAGGGAGTGTCGTGAGAAAACAGAGTGGGAAGTGGGAAGTGAGTGGGACGTACTTGGCCGCCATGAGTCGAGCGCGTGTCACCACGTAGTCTCGCGTGACCGAGTCCTCCGTCACCGTGTCGGCCCCGGCTATGTACTCCTGGACCGTCTCCTTCACCTGGGTGCAGCCCAGACGGGCCTTCCCTCCGGCCTTCTCCTGGCAACGTCAACGAGAAGGCATCACTACCCAGACCTCAAAGCATTCGCATGTCATGACGGTCTGCAGCGTAGTTCTAAAGCCCACACGGGGACGCTGTGGCTTGGCGAGAAGGGCAACGCACATGTATAAAAGACCCGTTCAGATCTAGCACCCGGGATGGCACCGACAGGGTTACCTTAGAGCGAGCCTTGACCTCCAGCAGCATGTTGAGGTCTATGGGCATGTGGGCAGCCTGCATCATCAGACAGAGCCAGGCTCCCATCCAGGGACAGCTGGCTGCCACCACGTACTGCTGGGGCGCCTGACGCAGCAGCTCCGTCCACACCTGGACCACAACACAAACACACACACAGGGAAATAAGACACCACAAACGGGCAAGGTGTGCGTATGTGTGTGAAAATGTTGACCAACCCTGAAAAATACCTAGACTATTGCAGTCAGACTACAGTCTCAATAGAAAGGAGTGGTGGCAAACCTTTTGGATGAGCTCCAGGATCTCCTGGTTGCTCTCCAGGATGCAGGACTGGAACATGTGCCGGAGCATGTCCTGCAGGATGGGGTTGAGCCACAGAGCACAGTCCTGGAGACACACAAACACACACGGCTCTCCAAATACAGCACGAACCAAATCAACAAACTAGCGAGGTTGGTTGGCCAACGTGTGAGCGTTCTCCAGACGCGCCCGCGGCCTTAGCGAGGTCGGTCGGCCAGCGTGTGAGCGTTCTCTAGACGCGCCCGCGGCCTTAGCGACTCGTGTCGTCCCACACTCACTTGGTCGGCTTTGGAGAGCAGAGTGAAGAGGGTCTCCAGGGCCGCCCGTCTGACCGAGGAGATGGTGTGCCTCAGAAAGGGCCACACCCGGGGCACTAGCACGGTGAGGGACTGCTGCATGCTGCAGGGGACAGATAAGACGGAGAGGAACATATAACGACCGTCTGACAGAGCCCATGCTGGCTGAAGTCCATGTGGCCTTCTGAAAAACTCCTCCAGCCAACAAAGAGCAGTGGCGTTTAAATGCGTGGGTCTTGTGTATGCAATGTGTTTGAGGGTGGTGGGGGGCCTGGGGTTTGTTGTCCCCGGGGTGAGGCTCACCTGCACTGTCGGACCTGGGGGTAGATGAGCAGCGAGGACAGCAGGGTCATGATGCTGTTGGTGGAGGCCGTCAGGTCGTCCAGCTCCAGGAGTGCGTCCCACAAAGTGTTCACTATGAAGGGGACCTGAAACAGAGACACAGAGCCTAGAGATCAGTTAGGGGACCACAACAACACAACCTGGCCTGTTGAGTGGCTGCATTAAAACACGTGCCACTGAATAACAACGTTACGTGGCGGGTGAGAGAATGTGGTGTGGTACGGACCTTGTTGGGAAGCTGCTGCACCAGGCCCTCCACCACGGGGATGAGGGCGGCGGCTGCCACGGCTCGGACATCGTCGTCCAGGTCCTGGAGGCCCTCGGTGATGGCGGGCAGCACGCGAGGCAGCAGGTCTGAGATCAGGTCCTGGGGGGTCACAGCGAGGAAAGAGAAGAACATCGTTGAAGTCAACCATGAATAATGAATGACTGGGTTATAGGTAGGTGCAGACAGACACACAGACACAGAAAGACAGACACAGCATACCTGTCGGACAGCTAGGGCATACTTGATCCCCAGGAGACCGCCGTGGCGGACCTCCCACTGGTCCTCGGTGAGCAGCTTCAGCAGGATATCCACCGTCATGGTAACGCCCGTGTCGGTCATGTGTCGCAGGGCCACGCCCAGGGTTTGGGCACACGTCTCTCGGACAGGAGCCACCACCTAGGAGAGACGGCACCGTTGACGTGTGCTCTCCGTTAAGACGAGCGCTATATATACAAACAACGGTCCTATCGTAATCACATCCAGTGAGAAACAGTTCCGGCCCCGCAGCGAGTGACGTTCTGAAGTAGAGACCTCACCTCGTCGGAAACAAAGTCCCCGAAGCGGTCCAGGGCGAACACACAGAGCAGCCTGATGACCAGGTCCTCCAGCCACTCCTGGTGTTGCCGCGACATCTGCCATCACAGTCAGGGGACAGGCATGAGAAACAGTAGCGTACAGGGAAGTCAACTCGTGCTCAATTCACGCTGTCAAGACATGGCTTACCTGTTCTGTGGTGCAGCCCACCAGCTTCCCTCCGCCTGCCCCCTGAGACTTGAGGATCTCTCGGAGGCCCGTGCCCGCACCGTGACGAACCTGAGGGCAGGATCGAAGTTAACGCACTCATCTTGCAACGGCATCACAACTGGATTTTGGACATTCACAACGGCGTAGCATATTTCATTCGTCTTTACCTCCCACGAGGGGTTGAACAAGTCATTGCAGAGCTCCTCACAGAAGCTCTCCAGGGGCCACTCCTGGATCTAAAGGACAAGCAGGAATGAATGCTTCACTTGTGAAACAGTGAAAAATTTGCGAGTAAAAGGCGAAAATAAATCCTATAACATTTAAACAACCATTTATTTAGTTTATTTACTGCAAGGTCCAGTTAAAATTATGTTAATGCCATAATTTGTTGTATGTTCTGAAAAGGCCTTAACCATGGAATTCACCCTTACCTCCTCTAATAGACAGGAATTATCTGGAACGTTATCGATTAAGACTTTGTGCTCTGATGCTGGTTGGTCGATCACAACATTGGTGGTTTTCCTTCGTTTCTCTTCGGGCTCCCCCTCAAAACTGTCGTTACTTCAACGTGAAAAATATTCACCCGTTAGTTGTCTCCGTAGTTAGTGAGCCAAGGAATTTTGTCAAAAAACAATTTTTTTTTTCCTTCACAACAAACAAAAAAATGACAGGAAGGAAGGAAATACCTTTTCTCATTTGGATCCATGTCTCTGGATCGTTGCTTTGCCACTAGCTTTGCCATCCTCTTGGCTTTGTTCTTTTGTCGATTGCTCATGCCTGGGCGGAATTCAGAGTCGATCAACTCTGCAGCCTGCATGGGCTACAAACGAAACACAGTAAACCATATCAAACAGCATTCTTGTCTACGTTGAGATAAGTTGTAAGATTAACAAAATGAACGGTGTGGAAAACTAAACAACCAGTTCAGCTGAATTAAGAGATATGAGGATTGCTCAAGTCTCAAACTAAATACACAGACATGGGTCAAATACAGGTCAGTCCCGGGAGTGTACACGCCCCTCCAATTACAGCATAGTTTAAAAAAAAAAGAAAATATTCCTGGCAGCGCTTGCTGCTCAGTAACTAAGATCAAGAAGACTCACCTAGCTTGATATAAGAGCATCATACCTCACAAATCAAACAAGTTCAGGACCAGCTTAAAATATGTTCTCAAAAGTTGCGGAAAGGTTACCGAGGCTGTTCAGCCCACGTCTGCACTCCCCACACCCTAACAGACTTTAGGCGTATGTATCAGTTCAAAACCCCATAACACGGTTTTAAACTGATTTTATTAAATGCTAGAACCAGGTGGCTAGTGAAGTGACCCTCACCATGTGGTTTCGTGAGCTGGAGCAGGCAGAGGCCTTCACTCCTTGGCTTTTTGGCCCACTGGGTGTGCAGGTGTAGTCCAGGTCCTCGTCGTTAAACAGATCTTCCGTGTCCATGCCGATGGCTGCACCCATGTCAAGACCCAACTTCCTCTGAAGCAGCTTCCTCTGACGGGCTAGACGTTCCTTGGGGTCTACATCACCTCCAAGGAGTGGGGAACATCAGGGAGTAAGAATAAATCCAGTGCAAAGGGACAAAGAATGCTAGCTAAATACAGAACAGTTTGCAAGTAAGCCAATTTAGGCAGGTTAGAATGGTTGACAAGGAGTTTGATGTGAATAAAGGTAAGTGTATGTTATGTCTTAGAATTAAAAGATCAAAATGGATGTGGACGGCAAGGCTAACGATTGAGCGGGAACGAGTTTTGAAAGTGTAGCACAGACACTACATAACCAAGGCATCCAATAGAGTAAATACAAACTAGCTACTTTGAATGGTACAAAGAACCGTGAGCTGGGAGTATTAAAATGAAACTCCTGTTGGGAGCCGAAACATAACAGTCACTGTTAGGTCTCATGGTAAAAACATTAAGGACAGAAGATTGAATTCATTCCGTCTTTTATTCAAATTAAACCAAAATCTATTACCAGTCATGAAAAAGCAGACGGGAACCCAAAGAGCATGTGGCTTTCCTCTAACAGACTTTGTAACCTAACCTCTACATGTCTAACTCGGCTGACGAATATACCATTAGCATTTGGTGAAGGGAATTCAAATGCAAATTGCCAAGCACAAAAGATTCTTCGTAGAGTACAGTACAGTGTTATCTGTACTATAACAGTGTTACAGTGTAATTGTAAGTAAATTATACTGTTCAATATTCCTCAAACGTCAGACAACTTCTTCAAAAAGTGACAAGTTAAAAGGAGGTTTTAAGTACCATGATTTTCAACGATTGAATATAATTTCAAATTGAACATGCTCCTCATTTCAATCTGATTAAAACCGCAAGAATGGGTATTTTACTAAGGACTCAAGGAAATTTGGAAATGTACCAGATACGTCATCCTGAAGTTCAAACTCGGCACCGGCGGAACCCAGCAACGAAGCCCCATGTTTGAGCAGGCGGGAGATGTCAAACCGGTAGAAACTCAACCTGTCAGAGGAGGAATCCTCTGGAGAGAAGTCTTCACAGGACTCTGGAGGACACAGAAAACAACACTCAACAAAATCAGTTGACACATAGTATGGCAACTAACCCCTTTACTTTCAAAACCTCACAAGAACTAAGCAGGCACCTGACATCTGTTACAGATACAGCAAGTACAACAATGTTGAAAGTAATGACATTTAAAAGTTGTATAATGGCACAGTAACATGTTACATTTGAAATCTTGAAGTCTTCTTTACAATAATAACCAAAGGTCCATCACACAAAATGTAATCTGTATACTAATCAGGTGGTTAATGGGACATGATGTTATGAAAAGTGCAAAAATAAAGATCTGAGATCAAAAGACCTGTAGTTCACCTTCTTTAGGCTTTGGGGATGGGTCCCATTCGGGGATATTCTTTACAATTGCCTCTACAGCCTGACCCGCAGCAATGCGGGTGTCCCAGTTTGGACTTCTCAGATAGGTCAATACCTTGAAATCAAATAGAAGCGGCGCAAGAGACTGGGAATTACAAATCTTTCCAAATGCATACCAACAGGATGGTGTGTGTGGATACAGTGTAATATTTGAAAGCGTGGGCACTCCAATGTGAACAACCCTAAACAACTCAGGGGATAGACAAGTTGGGCAGTTTTTGCAAAAATAAAAGTTCGCTTTTCTCAATATCATTTATAAATTTAATAAAAATTGGCATTACATTGATATCAGACTTTAGATACGATCCATGATCTTTAATGAACAATAACGTCTTATTAACATGATCCATGTCCAGTAAAAATTGCTGATGAAGTCGAGTTACATTGCTCATACATGCCAATAAAGTCACACTAGCGTACCTTTATAAGGAGATTGTTGAGCTCATGTGGGTGTAGTTTGACGACATCTCCTAGCTGCTGTGCAGCAGCCTTTCTGGTCACTGGAGTTGTGCCAGTATCAAGTAGGATGAAGAGACGATCAAGCCTAAACAGAGAGGATAGGGGACTGATAAGGACTATACAAGTCTGCAAGAATGTATTCTATTGCAAGTGAGCAGTGCATTGAGAAAGTAGCTGCTGCTACTTAAACAGACACTTCCAACCTACAGTACATAAGAAAGCGATGTAATATGCTGTATGAATATGTTCTGTACTTATGGTTGGCTACAGATTAGTCTATGAAAGCAAACCAGGCTAGTACTGTACATACACCTGTATAGGTATAATGGTCAACAGTTGGAACACCTCTTGCTATTCAAAGAAAAAAAAAAGGTAAAGGCTTATTTATAAAGACCTCTGATTTGAAGCATTGCATCATGACCATACAGGAGTAAAACAAACCACTTAAGAGAAGAAACAGATCAAATTGACCTATGTGGATTTGCTTGTTTGTGCATTAATGTCTTTATCACTGTATTTCTTGTCACAGCAAGTAGTTAATTTAAAAGACCCCCTGTCTACCCACTAAAGCTTTAACTATAAACTATACAATTAAAAAAACACTTGAGTCATACGCATAACAGTTTAGGGGTCATGGAATGTAGTTGTAAACGTCAATGAACATAAATAGCCAGGATTAAAGACCTGTTCCCAGGATCCCCTACTTTAATAGGCCAAAAGCCTATCAACAAGGCAAATGAGTTTAGCCACTTAGCAAAAATGACCACATGGGAATATCGTAGCACACTCCATCCTGATTACGTATGAATGAATTAAAATCGTGCTAAAGTGGGTCATAACGTTATTGCTAATCAAACTCATCTTACCGTTGACATGACTAATTCTGGATACGGTTAGCATTGAAGCAGTAACATTAACACGCTAGCTAGGGATTCAGACCAAGACCTAACGTTAGGCACGATCAACAGAACTTGACGTAAGCCTGGGCTAGGGGGCTCGACCATGCATTATCAAGACAAGCTGACATTGCCTGATATTAGAAGGCCTGCGCCATTTGGTAAACTAACATTAGCGAGCCAAGTTAGCTTGCATTAGCAAACTCATTCACGCAGACAATCCCATATCAGTCCAACCACATTGAGTCTCACCTTGATACGGCCATGACGAAAAATTGAAAATTAATTTATAATAGACGTCTTGCATTCAAACAGAGCAGTAAAAAATTACAAGGCAGGCTTTTATTCTGTTCCAGTGTGGCAGACAACTAGCAGGAAGTCTCTGCTAGCTAGCAATAAGTCAGTGTGGGAGGCCCACGCATCGGAGCGTCTCACTACACTAACTCTGTCTATCGATGGAGTTTCACCATCCGTTCACGGCTTCAAAGTAGTCCCTCTAGTCCTCTCAATAACTTTGTCCACCGAATATTTCCAAAATCGAGACTTATATCAGTCTACGGCTTGGGTTAGCCTTCAGAACTACTTCCCGATAAATATTTTAATCGAACAAGATACATAAAGAAGTTTTGTTGCTCGCATAAGGCAACCCAGGAGGCTGTTTTTATATGAGGAGCCATCTTGCATTTATTCCTTCCTCCATAGGAGGTGGTGGCTGATTGGTTACAAGCTATTGGAAGAACCAATGAAATGCCACACTCGTAGGGGAAGCGAACAAATATTATGGCAGGAAATTGTTTTATCACCACATTTTTCTCTCTCCCTAAAACCCTTTTATTAGACATAAAGACAGCAGTTAAAAATGTCCTGTTGCTCGAGTCAACCAAAATAACGATCAAACAAAAAATCGAATTTCCAAACTACATACACTTTTAATCTCTACTATGTGATCATCGTTAATTCATGTATTTTTTTAATATACGTACTCCGAGTAATTATACAATGACTTCTAAATATAGATATTTAGATATGTTGACTCGATTTACAAAAAGCGTCTGCTGTTACGTGTCTGGTAGCTGACCGTGGTGCTGAAAATTGTGGCGCGCCAAGTTTTTGTCTTGCTCTTTCTTGGGGGGCGGGGGGGGGTAGCAACTCTCCTGATCTTAACGTTCTTTGATGATAAAGACGTGAGTTAAAGTTATTAGTATCGGGCAGCAGGTTAGTTAGCTCATTCAAATGACCAAATATTTTATCTATTCAATTACTGCTTGTTTTTTGGAGTCATCTATCGTAAAATAGTTTAGGAAACCAGTACTAAGCAAACTAGCATAGCTAGCTACACTACATTATTAGCTGTCTAACGTCTCTAAGGGCTAGGTAAAAGTATTTTACGATTAAGCAACATAGCAACATTTCCTACATAAATATAGGCCCACTATATTATGTTAAAAGGCCTGACTATGCCTAATCATTACTTTGATGTCACATGTTATGGAAGGCCTGACGACTTCAGACATTCGTACACACAAGTCTAAAAGGAAGACTAACATCACCAAATAAAAGAGAAATATTAACCTACCTTGTTTGCAAAGATGACAGAGAAGCCTTTTACTAAGAAAAAACCAGCTGTTCAACGTGGAGAAAATGTGGAGGAGACAGGTATTGAAACATTGACTGTATATTTGTTAATCAATACCATACAAAATGTGTTAGATTTCATACCTACATTTCTAAGACACTGAAATAATAAATATTTGACAGAGTTTCTACAGCCCCATCGTAGTCGCAGCAGTATGATGAGAGACAAAGTTTTACATAAACTTAAGGAACAGAAGGTAAGTCAGCCTAATGGCTCAGAACCACATGAAGAGTGTTACTTTGTGTGACATCTACCAATTTTTTTGTTGTTTTACCCATCCAAGTCAAAAACTAGTCAAAGTTCAAGCAAAACGTTGCTCATGAAAATACAGGAACCTCAGAGAAATACAACAAAGAAGGTAAATGGAAGTGATGAAATATAACTATTACAATATGTAATTCCTAACACTTATATTTAAGGAACTGTAGTAACACAGCTTACCCTATTAAATTAGGAGTCAGTATCAGAAGATGAGGCCTATAGATTCTTCTGTCATGAATTTAACGAGCTTCCTAAAAAGGAATCTTTGTGTGGCAAGGTCAATGAGAAGGTACCATTTAAAACAGAGTTAACTGTTGATGTATTTTTTCAAATATAAAGAAGGTCTATGACCTTAACACCAATTGGTAACTGGCAAAGACGCACTGTGGTCATTTGAACTTTGTTTTAATCCTAGAGGGACACAGACACTGTCATTGACATTGAAGATATTGTGGAGTTTTGCAGTCCTCTTGTTCCTGGTGAAATTGTAAACCTTGTAACAGACCCAAGCATCTTATTTGTGCCAAGCAATTTACCAGGTATAGTAGTACATTATAGGTAAGTGCAAGGACATTTTTGTTTGACAGTGGTAATGCTATTTAGAAATGTGCGATTGTTTGATATTACCAGGTGGACGTAGACTTGGTTTGCTGTAAGTACAGTGTAAAGATGTTTAACTTTTGTGGTATTTATTTATCTGATAGTACCTCTTAAAAAGACAGTAGCAGGAAACATTAGGCCCCGTTTCATAGAGGATGAAGGAATGTATGTGAGTGAAAGACCTCAGGTTCCATGGAAGATGAGAAACAAAATGGAAAACCGACTTCTAGAACAAGACAAAGTAAAATATAAATTTTTTCATAATAAGTAATATCATACACATTGGCAATTATTCTTTACAGAAGGTGGCAACAAAGCATGTGCAAGCTAAACCATTGTATTGCTTTTTCAGTGTTCTCTGTATATTTTCTGTTATAAAACACTGTCATGTAATGTCTAAAATCAGCGCAGGGTTGAAGAGTGAGACATGAGTGTGTGGATAGTGTTTTAGCCAGAAAATTCAAAGTGGACAAATATGCAGATAGTGTGTTTTGTGTAATGGCTGCTGCTCAGTTGAGTACTAAATTGTTTGTTTAACAAAGAAATGTGGGGAGGATTTCTTTGGATGTATCATAATATTTGTTTCAGGGAGTGAAGTGGTTTGGAGAGAACGGTTGCATGACTGTTCTTGCGGATCCAGTTGACGAATATTGGCGATTCAAAGTCGATTTCCCATTTGCAAGTCAGCCTCACGATGTAACTACTGTGTTTATGAAGGTGAGTGTCTTGAAGAGTCAAATGTTTGTAGTGTGAGTGTTAAAGATCCATATGCCTTTTAAATCATAAACCCATTCTAAACCAATTTGCAGCCAATGAAAATGGGGGCAGCTCTGTCCAATACAGAGTGCAGTGCTGGAATGTGGCAGCTTGACTTGCATATTGCAGAGCTGTTTTTCACACATCACCCCCTTTTCAGCAAAGAGCATGTGTTAGCTCAAAAACTCTTGGAGCTTTATGAACATTACAAAAACCGTCAAATTGCGGGGATGTCCACTGCCTTGAATGAAAAGGTAAAATATAGTTCATGGAGTTTAGAATTGTCATGAGATAAAACGTACATGCTTTATGTCACATTAACTTACTGTACATACAGGTAACTGCACATATGTATTAGAAATGTTCTTGCTTTTAGCTGAGGGGGCTCAAGAAATCAGCAGCAGCTTTGAAGTCAAGTGCCAAACCCGAGGCCCCAAACCCAAACCCAGTCTTGATGGAACTAAGACAGCAGATAAGGTAAGAAGATGTTATTTTTTCGGCAAATGCTTAATCTTACAGTCAAGGAAGGGTAAGGCAGACAGGTCAGAGAGCAAAATGCTTTCCGAAAACAATTTGAGCCCATGCTGTCACAGGTGCCTAGCCAGTGGCATTCCAGGATGAGCATCCCTGACGATCTGTTTCAACCCAATAGCACTAAAACTAAGGACTAGAACTAAGGCCTCGCTTGAAAAATGTGTTTTTTAATCTCAATGTGTGTAAAAAATAAAAAAAAAATGCATGGTTTGATATTGACAAAATGCTATGTGCCCATTTTCTTCTTAAGAAAGACCCGTAATACACTGAACAAAGAGAAACAGGCAGATCAATCTCTGGTAAAGAAGATTATCACCGCTTGGAACTCCCTCAAAAACCACAGGGTCAAGGCTGAATATGTCAGCACAAATGCAAAGCTACTGATGCACCGGTACACCTTACTTTCATACCTTACTGTGCACAGGACACTTTGTAATGCCTCACTAAAATGTTCAAGTTTCATCTTAAACTACTGTGCCCTAGTTAGATTGAGTGTTTGTTTTTTTATCTCAATAGAGTGATGGCAGTTAGTCCAGAGAGTGCAAACCCACATGGTGACACGGGGGAGTTAATGGTACTACAAACCTATAATGTATTTTTCCTCGAGCTAGATCATGACCTGCTAGAGTAATCCTGTTCATCTCCTCCCAGAAAACAGATGATGCAACATTTAGGCAACACTTAATGAGTAATGACTTGGTTCATCCGGAGGAAGAAATCCATGAACAAGAAAGAAGCAGACCTATTTACAATCCCTGTGTGAAGCCCTTTGATTTGATTCCCGTTCTCTCAAAGAGTGGATTGGTTACTCCCACGTTAAGCTGTCCCCCGTAAGAGTATATATATATGTATTATACCTTTGTAATTGCTGTTTTAAAAGTACACGCTGTCACACATACGATATAATGGAGAATCCATGCCATACGTGTATTCCCCATGAATTGTGATCTTGGCAAATATTTTTTTAATGTATAGTGACGAAAAGGTGCGAAGAGCTGCGCTGGAGTGCCATAAAGTGTCTGTAAACATATACTATAATGGAAAGCATGTGTCTACCTCAGAACAGGCGTCAATAGACAGTGACTTCCGAGTGAATATTCAGCAGATGTTCAACATGCAGATAGTACACAGCCCGGAGAGTATATTGTTGGAGGTACGCTTCGTATGTAATGTAAATGCGTACAATTGTTTAAAAAAGGCAAAGTACACTTTTAGCTCTTTGTGTTTTCTCACACGTTCTCAGATTTGTGAGCATGTGAAACAAAAGAGCACAGTTGTTGCCAAGGTGTATTTGCCCATACCAGACAGAAACATGCTTCCTAGCAATGCTTATGTGGAGAGGTCAGAGTTCAGCTGTGACCAAGTTGTACAGCCTCACTTCGAGGGTGTTGGGAGCAGTGAGTATATATAACATAGCTGTGGAGAGTTTTTATGGAAACTGATAAGATCTGCTTCAATATCGTACCCAACTGAATAGAACAATTCTGAAATTGTATTACGGCCCCGGTGATATAATGGTTCCATATTGAGGTGGTGATGTTTGTCTCAGATGTGCCATTCAGACTAGCTGAAACTGAACCAGAGGTGCATCTCCTGACATCGGGGAAGCTGACATACAGTGTGTTCTGGGCCGTGGACGAGATTGGCTTCCCCTTGGCACCAGTTGCCCCACGGTTCAGACCCAGTTTTACCAGGTAACACTCATGATTGTTGCCTTCAAAAGCATCTTACATTTTGTGTCAGAGACACACACAATGAAAATAGAGTTTAGTACCCAGTTTCCATGGCAATTGTCTGTTGCATCTCCAACCTGAAAGGACACAAAGAAATACATGGTTATATACACGGTGTAATCATACTCTGCATGCTACCTTTGCTTTTGTGTTTATGAATAGAGTGTAAGAAAATAAATACGTTTTGACGTAAAGGCTGTTGTCAATAATTAGATTTACTAATGCCATATTCACATGTCTTTTGGCATAGGGCCATGACCAGTTGTACCAATGAGAATTGGTTGGCATGGATTAAGGATCTGGAGTTTGACCCTAACCATCCAGGTAACACAGAGCTAGCAGAGCTGCTGAAGGTGAGTTCTCACAGTACAGACATCTGCGGCTGTTTTCATACTATTGATCTTGAGGCAAAATTACCTTGTTTTATAAAATTGAATTTTTCCGAGCCTAAGGCGCGTACTCCATACTATATTTTATTCATATATTTTATTTATCTCACCAGGCATTACAAATATAAGTATATATAAATATAATGCAGTTAAAAATTCTGTCACTAATATAAAATATCATAAAAATTTAGATGATAGTAAAACTTTGCTAATGCCTCTAATCATGCCCAGGGGAGTAGTATTGGTAAGAGATTATTTTTGTGAGCAGGAGACGCGTGAGCAACAAAACAGAGCCCAAGGTCACTTCCGCCTGAATACCCTTAACGAAGAGTTTGACTTCACCACAGAGGAACAACTAGACAAATCCCGACGCTTTAACTTGTTGAAGCTCAGGAGCTCTCATCGGATGGAAATCTCTCCCTCCAAAGCTGTCCCTCTCCATGACAGGAACATCACAGAGTCCATGTTCGCTGTGATTATTCCTGTCTACTCAATTTAGGCCCTACTCAGGTTCCACATGCACAAGTGAAATAGAAGAACAGCTTTTTTTTTTGCTATTATGCATGAAAATCCTATTTCTGATTTGGTGTTTCACTCAGGAGTATGCTTCACACAGTCTGTCTCTGAATGACGAGGACCCAATCACAGCGCGAAGAGTTCAAACTATCCACTGCATTGAAAGGGTATTTTGAGATGTCCACCCCAAATGAATTTCCTCTCTTTAAGATATTGAATGTGATAGCTTGTTAATTATGATTTTTACTTTTTTAAAGTTGCTAAACGTAACAAGGAAAAAATTGTTAGACATCAAGAAGAAATACAAATTTTCAGACATTGTACATGAGTACCAGGATATAGACGAACCCATGTAAGTGCAAAGATATCAGATGTTTTTATTTAAAATGTTTATGTATTTATAGATAATTTAATCCTCTGATTATCAATTTGAATATTCTTACTGATGCCTTGGCGTAATAATAAATCACAAATATGTGGCTGTTTGTTGCATATTAACGCTGCGACTTTTTCCAAACTTGACCAGGGAGTTTGATTTTAGCATGTTCAGAAGGAGACACCCTCTGAACCCCAAGCGTGCAGCCAGAAAAAGCACTGCTTCCACCACTGTGCCCAGCGGAGACCTGAAGATCTGCGTTGCCATCAACAATGCCAGGGGTCTTCCTATTCGACAAGGGGCACCTCCAGAGTACGTAGTATTCATGTTACTCCCTATCTAAACTTTCTGTAATAGCAACCGTTCTGAACAGTGGGGTTTGTGGTGTGGTCTTAGGGAAATGCACACTCGAGGATCCTGTTGTGGTCTGCCTAACAACGGGCACCACACGAGAAGACATGTTGAGAAAGCTCCTTCACGGGTAAACATATCGCCGTAAATCTTTTCTTACAATTAGTAAGTTAGGTGGAGTTGATCAAGTCATTGAGTTCTCTGCCTGCAAAGAGGTTTCCGTTGGTCGATAAACCATACATGATCCAGCAGCATGTCTAATTATTTCATACGAGTATCATAAGTGATGGTAATGTCATTGCACAATGTGAGTGACGTACGGTTATGCTCACGGCTATGTTAGGCTCCGGTCCAGCCTTTTGTGGTGGTCAAGTTTCAGGAGACAACCCAGGAGACCCAAGCTGAGCAGGGACCCAACCCCTGTTGGAGGGAGGAGTTTACATTTCATTTGAGGTAGGTCTCTATCATCTCTTCTCACTCACTTTAGTCCATCATTAGTTCCATCTGAGCCTGCGCTTTAAATTGCTCTTTACACAGGACGTTTATCGCAATGTCTGGAGTGGGCTTTTCCTTTAAATTTTGTAGGGCGAAAGGGGGTGATTATAGTTTTTCCAGCCTTTCCAACGTGGAGGACAGCATGATCATCAGTGTGTTTGATCAGTGCTCATTTCAAGTCATTGAGGTAATATCAGTTTTGATAATGGTACATCTGAATGATGCAAAAAAGATTTGTATCTTTTGCATTTGATCACTGCACTAGGGCCATACTCCATGATCGTTTATAACATTGTTCTAGTTACTTCATCATGGCTGTCCTACATACCATTGTTTTCCTTCCCCTTGTGGCAATGTCCTCTGTGAACCTCAGAGTAGCTCCCTAGGAGGATGTGGTACTCAGGTGTTCTCTAGCAGGCAGCAGCTCGGCTCCGTCACCTTGCCCTTCAGAACTCTCCTGCAGCGGTCCAAGGTCCCACACACACACACACACACACACACACACACACAGCGTCTCAAAAAATAACATCCAAACGATATGTGGTAGCACTCAGGGACCTTGCCTCAATTTCACCAAAATGTATTTGCCATCAAACTAACGTTTCCACCTCAATTGGCCTTCATCAGAGCACACACAAGTGTATCTGCATGCACACGTGTGCCATGCAAAGGCCAATAAACAAATGCATCTTTACAGGTTGGTGAGCCGTTGACTATCCGTTACCCATCCCTGCTGCTGGGCTACACCTGGACAGACAAGGATGGCGTGACAGAGCAAGCCATACAGGTAGAGGATAGGGAGAACAGCTACCTGGATGTGTTCATCACTCTGGATCCACCCATCTCTGCTGCTACTGACCTGACTGCCAAGGCAAGCAACATAGACAGGCAGAGCGGCCATGTTTTTTCGGCCATTGTTGTGTTACAGATGTCATTAATCGTGTGACGCAGGGACACTACAGGGATATCAACCATTTCTCTCTTGCTTTGATCAGGAGGAGGACCAGAAGTCACTCTGGTTGGTGGGTATTAGTCCATCAAATGTTTTGTTTTAGGACTGAGTCACCGTTACTCCCACACTTTCTCTACTGTGCGAGCGTTACTCTGTTTCCGTGTTCAGTTTTCCAGCGTAGAGGAGGAGAGGCTTCTGAACATGAGCAGTCATTTTAAGAGGCGGTGGAGAGCAGCAAGTGGGGGGAGGCAACGGGTCGTCACCACGGTGATAAACAGCGAGGGCACTCTCGTCCTGGCCACCAGGTTCTTCAGACCGATACCTCCTCCACAGGACGTCCTACGTGACGTCCCTCACCATGGCGTCGCTGCTTTAGTAAGGCTGGAACGCAGCGATAACGACAGAGTGCATTCACAACATATTGAACATAGGAATCCAGAGATGCACAAAGGAACTGCAAATGCAATGCATTTACGTTTTTTTTTTTTTCCCCAGTATGTGTTTGGGGGGAAAATTAACACTTTTTTTATTGTGGACTTCCTCTTGACCAGGAGACGTTGGCAACTTTTGTGTCCTTGATTCCAGTCCTATCATTCCCCTCTAATATTGGAGACCATGGGGATATGTGGTTCACCTCAGAGGTTAACATTCTCTACACTACAGGTTTTAAGATGAGTCAGTCTCAACGGGCTGTAACAGTGTTTAGGTAATAGGCTAAACCCTGTCTCCTATCCCCTGTCTGATAACTGTATGACAGCAATGTTTGGAGCTGGCAGTGGGAAACAGTGTGAGCCAAGCAGTTCTTCTGTGCAACTTCTTTCATCACCTTAAGATTGATGCATGGCTTCTTCTCGGAACATCTGTCCTCGAGGTAACATTTGGAGTACCAAGTAGACCAATAACCTAAGAGAATAATTCCCTCTAATTAGCAAATATCCTCTTGCAAACATACAAATACAAACATGCAAATGCTATCATCCAGAACAAGATTGCTTAAGGAGATTATTAGTGACATGTAAGATTGCAAACATACCAAATGCTATCATCCAGAACAAGATTGCTTAAGGATGTTATTAGTGATATGGAAGAATAACATTTCCAACCAATGTAAATTTCCAACGCATGGTATTTTGCAGGGAGAGACAGAGTATGTCCTAAGCCGAATGGACGACAAACACCTGATAAAGGAGGCAAAGGAAGATACTGAGATCCAGAGGACTACACGGTAGGGTCAAAACAACACTGGTTAGTTATTATTAGTCATTATTTATGTTCTTGTAATGTGATACACCCTTGACAAACATAGACTGAAAGTGTGCTGAAGTTGCGAAATACAAGTTCTACGTGATAGGCTGGATGGAGGAGGATGGACTTCTGAGTATCTTCCTTATGGTCTACCATCTATGCAGATACGTGTTGTGGAATCCCAGGGATGGAAAGCACTACAGCATCTGTGACATGCAGTGCCCCTTGCAGACTGTGGACTGCCTGGTCAATGGACAAAACGTATGTCAGGTTTAATTGATAGCCTTAATTATTTCCTTGTTGAATCTACAAGTTTTAAATGTAAACGGTCCACTGGTCCTTCTCCAGGTGTGGGTGAACTCCCAACATAAAAAGCAGACCCCTGTCCTCAACTTTGACCTGTGCGACCGTGGCTCATGGTCCCCGTTATTCCCTGATGGCTTTGAGTCTGCAGCATCTTCAGCGGTAGGATGAACATTGTTGTTAATTGCATTAATTATATATCTCAACAGACAGTTTGTGTTCTCTTGATTATTAATTTACTATCAATCTAGTCTACTACTGTTAT
The DNA here is from genome assembly GCA_036023535.2 of Galaxias brevipinnis. NCBI lineage: Eukaryota > Metazoa > Chordata > Actinopteri > Galaxiiformes > Galaxiidae > Galaxias > Galaxias brevipinnis. The sequence continues at coordinate 21,242 of JAVQIZ010019243.1, read as the reverse complement.
TTTGTAATTTGTAGCCTATCGGTGTCAGATACATCCCCACCCAAGCTGAACTGGTTATCCGTCTACAAAGAAGGTACGTTCTGGATCCGTATACAGTGCCTCTGAAGATTTTGACTCCACATACAGTACTGTGCATACGTTTTAAACAATTAACATTTATATTTTTCTATATGCTTTTTTTCTAACTTTAAAGACTTCACACCTGCCTAATATTGTTGCACAGTGCTGTACCTCGCAGTCCTCCAATTCTAGAAGGTGTTATTTCCTCTCAGGCTCGAGGTGTCCCTGAAAAACAGTGTGATGGAGTGGAGGAGCCCCCACCCCACAAGATGGAGTCCCCGCTGCTCGGCCATGCTCTCGGATGTCCTCTGCAACCTGGAGAGAAACCCAGCATCATTTGCTGTCCAGGAGGGGATTGACAGGATGCTGGACACCATGAAGGACTACAAGGTACAACGTAAAAGGCGGCCATAGTAAAGTATGTTGGAAAGTTGGAAACTTCCTCGGATCCTAAAAATGTTTTTTCTGTATGTCCAGGTGATTGGCTTTCCCATTCGCATGGCCTACAAGGATACTAGATCCGTAAGTGATGTTGTTTTCAACACCGGGTTCCACAGCACCGAGATCCCCGGAACAGAGTTTGCTCTGGCGGTCTACATCCACCCCTATCCAAACCACATTCTGTCAGTGTGGATCTTCCTGGCCACACTGGTCAAACACCAGCATGGAACTTTTTATGTTCCAGCAGAGCTGGAATTCTGAAACACCCAGCTCAAAGTCAGTTTACAGTTATGGCTATGTATACCATGGCGGTCAAATAAGGAGACAACTAAGATTTAAACCCAACATAGTTTGTTTAAGCATGGCATTTACATGTCCATGTAGTTTTAGTTTTTTTTAAACAAAGGAATCCTCTGCTTTCAAAAATGTTAGGATCTGCAAGAATGTTGTCATAAGAATATCAATACCGATAAATGTTTCTAAATTATCTAAAAATAAATAAAGCATATACGTCTGGCTTGTTTGATTTTATTAAAAGAACCATCAAAGTGCACAGCACTCATTGCCATTCTACTTGCATCAAGAAAGGTTAACGTGACAACACTGCCAAAGAATATTGTAACTAAACTATAATGCAAAATTACTTCTACAAAACTGCTCACTGACAAGCATGATCCTACAGGTTGATATGTGGATCGTGTCAGTACTGCAGAAAGTTCCCATGAGTACCCATGATTTTAAACATTTGAGGTAGTTCGGCTTTCATAAAAATAAAAACGTTTGGTCTCTTTGGTCTTCAAATTATACAGCCCAACCATTATCCGTTAATGGAGATAATGTGTTAATACAGACCTTAACACTTATAAAATAACAATATGTTTTAAATAAAAATAATTAAACATTCAGCGGACTTACAAGTATAGAGCAGAGTATGCATACTGCACAATCATGTTTACCATATACTAGATGATAGTGCTATAGTGAACTCATTCAGTCTTCAAAATTAAAAGCCCACACTTACACCCAGAGTGATTTTGTACATGCAGAATCAAACATACTGAAACAATCTGATTGTCAAACCCTCGGGTTACCCATCATCTATCTACACAGGGAGCCGCACAGGTGTAGTGCATATTGACTGGGTAAACCCTGTTTGGAATGCTAGCCTTGGCGTCAATTGCTGCAGAGATACTCTGGGAGCGGCTGTGCTGGGGGGCATTGGAAGCCTGTAGGTTGGCAGAGTGGTTGAGGTAGGAGCCAGGCCCATGGCTCGCAGCGAGGACAGGCTGCTGGGCGTACTGCACGGCAGGTCGGTGCAGATACTGTGAAACAGTGGCTGTCTGGCCCGAACCGTGGTAAACTGCCTGGCTTGTCTGCTGACTGGACTGTGGGCACTTCTGCTTGCTTGCCTCTTTCACATCGTTGTCATGGGCACTGAAGAAAGGGAACACGAGCAGCCGAGTTATTAATAGTATTCACCTCTTAGGTTGGCTGCTGTTGTTCGGAGCACAGCAATTAGACGGCCAAAGACAAACACTTACAGAAGTAGTTTCTCTGCACAGGGGACTAGATTCTCCCACGTGTACGCTGTCAGCCGCTGCAGTCGAGCAGGCCAAATAGGGGACAGGCGTAGAACGAGACGCGAGGAAGACACACAAGCAGCCGCCACAAGGGAAGGGGCGAAACACAGGAACGTGTGATCTGCAAAAACAACTACCCATCACTCCATGCATCCACACAACAAAGCCAAGGCTTCAGCAGTTTGGATGTGAAGATAAGCCAGAAAAATAAATAACATTCGTTATTCAATAAAAAAAAAAAAATAAAAAAAAAAACCTCTCAAATAAGATACTTTTGGCAATACTCATGCAATACTAGCACAGAGCACTTGCCTTGTAGAGAGACCTCCAAAAAGTAGTCGGCATACTTCCCCATGTAAAGCACGGTCTTCTCAAGACTGGCCAGAGGCCACCCATCTTGAAGGTCCCCCTCCTGAACGGCGATAGAAAGGTAGTAATCTATGAAGTGAGCAGCGGTGGGCAGGTAGAGGTTCCACTGGAACGTCTCTAGCAGGAGAAGCTCCATGTGTAACAGACCCTGCTTGGTCAGCACCAGGTTCATGGAGCTCATGCAAGCCAAGCTGTTCAAAGCCTCCAGCTTAGGAACGCGGTCTTCTCTCTCCTCAAACTTACCTGCAGAGGGAAACAAGGTATTATTCTATAAAAGAGCATTCAAGCAAAAACCCCAGAGGTGGAAAATCAGGTTTTGAAAATCACACTGCACCACCCATCGTTACTTACTGGCCAGAAGCAAGCAGGAGAGAGACACCATGTGAAGCTGTTGCACTGTTATGTCATAGCGATCCATGAAAAGGTCCAGCAAGTAGACAGCAAGATGTCTGGCTGTTGGACACATCTTAAAGCGGTTGCTTACAATTGCTACGAGGTCTGCGAAGTACCGCCTGAGGTTGAGCTGAGGGGACTGGCATTTGTAGGGAGACAACTTGAGTTCCTAGAATACACATTATATTATTAGATTTCAAAGTCTACATGGTCTTTGTGTCATAACTTTTCAGCTCAACAAATCAGAAATACCTGCCAAGATGCCTACCTTGTAGCGTAAAGCCTGGTATATATCTGCAGCAAGTTGTCCTTTCCACCATTGACCCTCAAGTTCCATTTAACAGAATTATGTAGTAACCACCTGGGCAAAATTGTCACAGCGAAAGGTATGATAGGTCTTAGATTACACTGCGTTTGATCTGAAACAATGTAATCAAATGCAGCACTGAACGCAACAATTGTGAAAAAAAGACACGCATGCTCAAATTCTCTTCACGGAAAACAAACTACGGTCTACGGCAGTTCGTAAATAAGTTAGCTACAAACATCGATTTGAGACACTTGAACATAGGCCTACACTAACAAGAAACGTAAAGTACAATATATTTTTGAATACATTAAGTAATAAATAGGCCTAGTTGGATCAATTTTATTGTCTTAACCTTTAGCAGCGGGAAGCGAACCACACATTAAGCTACACATTTTAGTGAAACTGACCCCTTGAGACGTCTTGCATTGAGGATGTTATTGTCACCAATAAAAACTCGCCTTGCATTATTATTAAATATCCAAATCATTGCCTATATATATATTATATGTACATATTATTTTTTACAAAGGCCTACTACAAGTCGTTTAGCTAATATAACAAAGTCTATAGGATAGCTTATTTGTTTTAAATAAAAAAATTAAATGTGTTTCACTTAAAGCGCCTGATTGCACATAGCAATGGATTTAGAGGTATTAATCTGAAAGTTATCTCAATTGTAGATTAGGCACTACACCTATTTCATTTTTGTACATGTCCCAATTAGCCAAAGCATGCATAACTGCCACAATAAAGAAACACAAGATATTGTTTGTGGGTTGTGTGCCATATGCGCTCTTAACGTGATCTCACAATTGAAAGCACTTGAAGCTGTAGGCCTATCAGGACCAGATATAGCCTGCGTGCTTGCTGTAAATTTGTAAATTTCTCTTGAGACCTACTTAAACACAAAGACTTAGTGATTTTGCACAGCCTGTGGATATATTGGCATGCCCCCTTTTGGATTGCATGCCTATGAAAATAATGTTCACTTACAGAATTAGAACCATTCAAATTAACCAATGTGGACCTGCAGGCCATTTGGGGTTGCCATGCAGGCTGAGATGGGGTCTTATTGGTCTTACTGCAATAGGCCTACCGTGCCAGTTTCACCTATTGAATACACTGTCTTTATCGTTGCTGGGTGGATGGTGGCATATGGTCCTAATGAGATTATGAAGGAATACACTCATAATGGATCGACCGACATGTTCCATCTTGGGACATGGATCGACTCTGGGGTTGTGTTGGGACGGACTTTAAACGTGTATTGGATCGTAACGCATTTGCTTTAGTTTGACGTTGTTTCATTTTATTTTGCTGCAAAAGATCTCGACACTATAAATACATAATTCATTAAATATTTACGGACCTACCACTCTTAGAAATAAAATGTCGGGAAACTCCCAAATATAAAGAGAGCTAATTAATTAAAGTTATGTTTAAGTCGTTAAATAATAGGCATACAATTAGTTACGGCTGGTAGGCCTATGTCTGTGAAAAAGCAGAAGAGCAAGAGAGTTATTTGCCACCCCAGATACAGGACTACAGACTGGTGTAATCCCCGGATGAAACCGTCATGGCTGCCACTCGCTGAGCTGTCAAGCTGTTTACAAAAAGAAAGGTAAAACCGAGCAAAGTGTTAATATTATAAAAAAGAGATACTGTCTAGATGGGAGTTACTAGTTGATATAGTTGTAATTTAAAATAAGATTTTTTTATTCGTCAAACAACTTTTATGTTATGCATTGTGAGTATAGTTGACTCGCGGTTGTTTTTTCTGCAGATTTAGCTCTAAGTGAGTGTACGTTTGACTATCAATTCAAATTTACTCAGTTGAATGTTAGTTAATCCGTTAACGATGAATGTATTTATATGTATAGATCTTCCAGTTAAATTGCAAGGATGTGACAAGTCACAACTTTTTAGTGCGTTTGTTACATGTTTATGTGTTTATTCGCTCTGTTTCTACAAACCACAATGCACAAGGTTTTCGCAGCCATGCAAGTCTGCCTCCTGCAACTTCTGTTTCTTTTTAGTGGAAATGTTATTTAAATTATCTTTGGACCATTTTGTTTCACACTTGAGTTGATTGCTCAGACTACTTTGAAATGTGCTTTCTAGACAACAGCATTATCCCAGTGTTACACTTGTGGAGCTCAATAGTGCATTAATTATTTAAACGAACAAAAACGTTAAACTTTGGAAATGATCAAAGCCAAAGCAAACCTTTTTGGCCTTAGTTTATATTATAACCTGGCAGAGTATGTAGCTGCATGCTATGTTGGTTGGTCTCTAGCAATTAATGTATGTAGGATCTATGCCTTTTTTGGTATGATTTTAGTTTTGCATCTTGTTAACAAGGGTATTTATTCGTTTGTTCCACCCCACAGAGAACTGAAATGATATGGAATCATTAGACCTTTCACAAGATGCCCCCAGTGGTGACAGTAAACAGGTTGTCAATAACAGGAATGTGAAACGGCACAAACGCCTCAGAAATGATTCTGTTCAGACCCCAACTATGCAAAGAATAGATAAGCATGGGCCAAAGATAACCGAGGAACATAAGCAGAACATGCATCTGCTTTCTTTGATGAAGTCAGTACAAGCGAGTCAACAGTTAAGGAGTATCAGTGAAAACACACTCAGATTCAAATGCTTGAAATGCAACGACAGTCTGGAATTCGATATGAGTGGTTTGGCGGAACACTTTCAGGAGACTCACAGCGGCAGTCTGCCAGTTTTTCCTTGTGACATGTGCACTTACAGCACACATGAATTCTCTTGCTTTCAGCTTCATCGGTTAGGACACAAGGACACTTTTGCCAGCTGCAACATATGCCATGACAATGTGCAGCGGACCCTGTCTGAACTGACCAAACATTTAAACATGCAACATAGTCTTAATGGCCAATACTTATGTGAGAAGTGTGACAAATTTTGCAGCAATGACGTTGGGGAATTTCTAGAGCACATCTATCAACATGACATTGCCCTTCAAGGAAATGATATAGATAATTATTCTGGTCACGGAAATGGGAAGGATCTTTTCAAGGAACTCATGCCTGTAACAGCCATGCTTCCCTTTCATTGTACGTTATGCGACTTTGAGGCCCCTCAGAAATGGATGATGACCAATCACTTGGCCACCGTGCATGGTGAGGAACTTAGCCGGAATAGCAAGAGAATGATCGAGGTTCACCCTAAAACGATTGGCTTGGTTGACACAACCCCAGGGCCACACAGAATGATAAGGCATGCAGTAAAGGAAATGGACTGGATGTCCCAAGACTGTCTTGCTCTTCCTGAGAGAGAATTCCTAGATAAATGCTGCGACCTATCAAATCCAGACAGGGCATTAGAGGAGACTCACAGGTTTTTGGAGAGGTCTTCTACTGAAGAGATAAGTGGTCACTACTGGACCAAAACTCTTCAGAATGTGCTGTCCAACGTCCCCTTAGACATGAGAGTTTTGCCCAAGTCAATGAAAGGATTGATAAGGAGTGCTATGTCTCACTCAGAAATCCGAAACAATGGCCAGGATCTCCTTGTCTGTACCACCAACAATAAATTAGAAACCCCACAGAAAGACGTCACTGAGGATGAAGGGTTGAACACAGTGGTTCACTCAGAGAGCAATCCTTTGGAAAAGTGCCCTGTTGACTTGCATTCCAGAACTGACACCAATGGAAATATTCCAGATTTGAGTCTAAATCAGTCCAACTGTCTCGGAAGTTGGTTGTGTGAGAGTAATCACTTCACAATTTTAGGCCAAAACGATCTTGCTATAAGCACTCGAATCCATGATAATATAGAAAATCGGGAAGTAAGATTTGATCAGGGCATGGATGTACACAGGAAAAATTATGTAATTGAATGTAACAATGCAGAACGCCCTAAAAACCCTATATCGTCTAACGAGAAAAATAGTAAAGACCAGAAATCCACCTACAAAGCCCAACTGACAAAGAAAAGTAAAAGAAGACAGAAAAGAAATGTTAGGCCGAAGACAATGGATAAATCCCCGCCAGGATTAAAGTTACTACTGAAAAAGAACCCAGTCAAAGATGAGCTGTGGATGTCACAAGGTCAATTCCCTCAGTTAAGTGGGATTTTGGAAGACTATCGGAGACTAGCACATCCACATACGACTTTGGAACAGACACAACGGTTTCTCCAAAGAGCACTAGCTGCAAAAGATGATGAAAAGAAATGGAGCAAATCTCCCAAGACTGGACTACAAAACATCTCAAGAGATCTTATAGCTTTAGCACAGTCTCAATCACACAACGGGCAAAATAAGATCTCAGCGACTCCCAATTGCATAACAAAAACTGTTGGGTTTAAAATGGTTAATGGACAAAAACATGTAGTTTTTAAGGTTATACCACCAGCCATTAAAGATAATAGAGCAGAGCTGTTCCTGAATTCAGTTGTGTCAAAGCCTGACCTCAATAGTTCAGCTGGCTGCCTGTCCATAGCACCCCTGTGTTCGCTAACAAGCATTAACACCAAGAAACATGAGAAAGTGCTGCTCCCCAACATAGATTTTAGTCATTATAACTTTGCTGCAGTGGACAACAGCCCGGAATCATACGAACAAGACAGTGAAGAATGTTCAGCTGTCAGTCATGTGACTCTTACTCCTGGTTGGAATTCTGGAGCCAAATCGAACGCATTGGGAGCAGACAATACAAATGATGAAGGTGTATCTTCCTCTAATTTCTGTTCCCAAGGTAAGAAAAAAAATGCAAGGTCACTTCAGACTTCAGTTTTTAAGTCACATACTGTGTTAGACTACTTATAGCATGGATCATAATATGTTTTTGTGGCTTGCAGTACTGTATTGTTGTATTTTCTTTTGCAGAAATGTCATATGTTGTAAGGACTTGAACCTAGTATTTCTTGTTTTTTACTTAGAGCAGTGTGGGCAGCCTGCCACAGGGACGAGGCAGAAAGAACTGTCCACAGATGACTTCCTTCAGTGTGCCTTGCATGAACATAGACCCTCCTGCCAAACCTTTCAAGAAGACTCTTCACCAGCAGATGTGTATTACTGGAAGCTTTCCCAAAGACATGTAAAGAGGACATTAAACTTGTCCCCCTTAAGTCCCACTCAATGTATAAAGCGGCCAGCGGGGGATCAACCTGTCGTGGTACTTAATCACCCAGACACAGAGATCCCAGAGGTTACCAGCATCATGGAGGTTATCCACAGGTACAATGGGGACATCCAGAAAGTGGTGCTGTCACGTAAAACTTTACATGCCCTCTCACCTACTAAACCGGTTGGGATAAATGACTCAGCATATCCTCAAACCCTCTCTGCTGGATGTGTATGGTCTGAGAATGTGGTCAAAGAGAGGTTTATACTCAAATTAAAACTTAAAAAGATGGGCAGGAAGAAGTACAAGGTTGTAGAAGCGACCTCTCACAGAAGCCTGCGGCCTTTGAGGTTTAGTTGTTGGTTTTGTGGACGTGTCTTCAGTGATCAGGAGACCTGGATGGTTCACGGCCAACGGCATCTGATGTAGTGGAGAAGGCCCAAACTAAAACATCCTGAAAATAAAGTAAGCCTTCATAAGGTAGATAGATAAAATGCAGTTTGGTTTAATTTTTCTCACCTAGTCTTATCTAAGAATGCATGTTTTTGATGTAAGAACAGTGTTCACAAATAGGGAATTTAAAAGCTCAGGGTAGTTATTGTTTCCCTTTTCACTGGTAATAAGCTGATCACATTTAAATGTCACAGCTAGATGAATGGATGGCCTACATGTTTGTATCACTGTTTATGTAAGTCTGTGTGATAGCTGTGCTACTTAAGTTGATGTATATGACACACTGTTATATGACATTTATCACAGAACGTGGTAATTTACAATATATGCTATACTATCAGAATTAAATGGAAATATATTTGTATATTGTGTGTGTGTATATAATGGATAGATTATGAAATGTAGTAGATAGTGTATCATCTGGAAGATTTGGGTAGAAGATGTCATGCTTTTAGATTTTAAAATAAATGTGAGAAGCATTTCTATTTTATTTAATTATGTTTATTTATGATTTTCACATTTTCAGGAGTATACTATATTTGTTCTCTGACACAATGACATTAAAATGAGTAATTTGTGTGTAGAAAGTACAGTTAGGATACCAAAAATATGTTTTAAGTAGTATAATTCTTGTTAGGAAGAAATTCTGTCATTCTTTAAAAAGAAGACCCTTTCTCTTATAGAATATAACTTTTGTTAGACTATCTGATTTAATGGTTTGTATAATTTGTATGTGGGCTGGCTTTGGATGCTGATTTTCTAAAAATAATATATTTTTGACTTGAAATAGTTGTTTAATTGCACTATGAAGGGACAACATACAATGCCCCTTACCTCACCTTATGACAATCTCAGTGTGTCCTTGAAGACATATTTGTTTGTAATGTTGATTCCATTCAACTTAGTGAACAAGACTACTGTTAGTGTCAAACTAAGATGTTTGACAATTGTAACCAAATTATACATGTTGCACACCTTTGTGTGCAAATGTCAGCATTGATAACCCAGTGTCTATTTTTTTTGTAAAATTAAGATGACAATTCTAGTGTTAAGTCCAAATTTATAGGTACTGTATATTGACCAGCTGTTTTTTGTTCACCAACAAGTGCCAGGTAATTTTTGTTATAGAACAATATGCATTAATCTGAGAGCATTAATTGTTGAACAGATAATAAAAGCTAATCATTTGTGTAATCTGCAATGTCCTGTAAAGTTTTTGTATGTACTTCCACCACCATGCAAAACAATTATAAACTTTATTATTGAACATTTGCTTGTATACAAAGAAAGAATATTTCTTCTCATAAGGCCACCTGATGTACAACAGTACCATAGAATTTGAATAGATTAGGCCATATAATGCACAACAAGTGAGGTCACTAGGTATGTCTATGATGATGTGTACACTACAGATAGCTACATGCCTTACAGAGGTATGTAATACAGAGGTAAAATTGATGATACTAAGGTATAAAACACGGGTTTGCCAAAAGTCTTATTACTGATGGTTCGGTTGCTGTGTGCTAGGGCTGGACTGGATAACACAGCTTGGTTGCATCCTTTGTGTTGCTCTGGCTGTCAATCAGCACCAAAGAATTCCTTTGATGGTGGTCAATGATGTGGGAAACGCTTCTGAAACGCTAAAGGGGATGAGCATATTAAACAAACCCTCAGACCCACTACCGACCATGCAGTTATTTATACATCCTACTAAGAATTTCAGACCTGTTAGCAAAAAAGTAATTTACCTCCTCGCCTTTCTTCTCCCTTCCGAGAGCATAGTGCTGTGATGTTGGGATATGGCGTACAGGAATGTTGTAGACTCTGCCATTATAAAACACCACCAATGTGTATGGTTGCTTTGCGTCCTGGCCAGAACTTTGCCTCACAAGGAAACACCCATCCTGATAAAAAAAAGTCCAGTTAAATAAAATGATAAAGTGTGCCACAATCACGATTCAGTGGTTTCATCAGTAAATTAAACCGTGGTGGGGAAAATGGGATTCTTGCCTTATTTGAGCGAATCAAAGTGTCCTCGGCCGCCTTGCGGTCACAGGTTTTTGCATACCAGGGTTTCCCTAACACGTCCGCCTGTAACTAAATATAAAGCAAACATCTTGTTGGTAAATTATTACTTGGTATTAAAATCCAGTGATTGTACACACTTTTGTTCTATTAGAAAGCTCTATTGTACTTGTTTTTTTTAATATGTACACAGAGTGACAGCCATATGATTCTCTTGTTTGTTTATTCATTTTAATGAGTGTCTATTATGAAGTGCCCACGGAGTGTGTGCGTATATACTGTTTGCACCTTCAGGCCTAAGCTTGCACAGGCCTAACTGATCTGTCAATATCAAGGGAAGGGCTATTGTTTATATAACATCAGGACATGTATTGATTCTTCACCTCTTCAGGGTCTGTTGACACATGGTGAGCTGTTGGAGGACTTCTTGTGTCTACTTGTCCTAGGACAATATTGAGAAAAAAGAAAAATGTCAACACTGACAATTTAATGTTGTGGCTACGTTATTGCTGGTTATCTTGTGTTCCCAAGTTCCTCAAAAATTTTGTCAAGGGCTTCAGCTGTAAGTGTATGTATCTATTTTAATTGTGGAGAAAGTTCAGTAGCTGTGTTTATGAATGGCATGTGTTCTCAAAAGGCTGAAATTGTGAGGGCTGAACTTACTTTTAGTAGTAAATGACTGTGGAACCGGAATCCTAAGGTGAAGAAATACATTTCAGGAGGCCGGAACTACAGACAATCGCAGTCAAAACGAAACAAACAGATGTCACTTGTATCTTACTTGGGTCTCTTGAATTCAGAGGACGGCGCTGTGGCAGAGGGTTTCTGACTAACGTTCCTAACGGGAAGTGATGGACCTAGGAGAAAAACGATTTCATTTTAAATGTGGGTTTTAATCTCTCTCGATGTAATAGAATATTCAGTTCAAAGCATGCACTGTGTAATTTGTGTTACAAACAGTTACCATTGGATTCCCTGGGCTTAATGTCCGGCATCTGCAATCACAAATAGTTATAAACACCTACGTCAATTTAAACTGTAATATATTGCTAGTCATAATCTTTAAAAATGTGAATAATTGGTTTCATACCGGTCTTAAGCTTGGGTTTGGTGGCTTCCTATAACAAAAAAAGGATTCTGTAATTTTACAGTACACAAGTTATTAGAGAACAATGCATCGACAAAAGAAAATAAAAATAAAAAAGTTTGTAGTTTAGGAATAAGTGGTACGTACAACTCCCTGGGCATTGGTTTAGGCATCGCCAGTAGGGAGCCCTCTTCAGATTTTATACTGAAATCTAAGCACAGATCATTTATGAATAATACTTTTGTGTGACAGGTCTTACACACTTCTTAGAAAATAAACTTTTGTGATCCTCTAGACCAACCACTAGATGGCCTAACAGCATGCACAAAAGCATACAAACTAGTGAACATTTCTCTGTGAATTTGAACGCGATTCGTCTTCTTTTAAACAGAAGGAAATCGGCTGAATACCTACTGTCATCTGGGTCACACACTTCATACTCCTCTTCTCCTCTGGATTCAGGGACCTGAAAAACAACACAATCATCAATTGTGTGGTTATCATTGCGCTGACTATCCAGACAGTATACCTGTTCTTTAATGTAGATATAATGGAATTATAATGAAACATGAAAACCCACCTCCAGGTCCGGAACTTCATACAAACCTGAAATAAAATGCAGTCTTAAAGTTAAAACTGGACAAGCAACTTTGCTTTCATACTGATTCTTTGTCCACAACGTTCTCATGATTCTGCTCCCTGACCTACCGGGGCTTAGGGGGTCTTCTGGAAAAGGGTCAGGTGCTGGGGTATGGCTCTTCAAAGCTCTGGCTCTACCATGTATCAGAGGCCCTGAAGACAAGCACATTACGATCAGACATCCTTGGAACAAGGAACTCCCTGTAACTCCCTTCCTTTACTGTTCACAATACTAACAACACCATTAGGTGGGTTTTAAGTTGCATATTTGTGAGGATAGTTCAAAACGAAAGAATGTGTCTTAATGTGTGCAGAAGTTATGTTCAGCTGTCTGTGTCTTACTTGCAAGAGGGTTTTCGGTGGGTTCTACATAGTCATCATCTGTGTCACTTTTTGGATCGATATAGTCCTCCTGTAAGACAATATTACTTTGTAAAGACAAGTTAACAGTGGTAGTAAAAATTTGACTAAAGCAGGTGTTCTTGCATAAATGAAAAAGGGAATTACATCATCATTATTTAAATTGGGTTTGGGGGGTGTAGGGTGCTGAGGCTTATTGGTCTTTGTATATCGTTGTGGTTTGCTGGGAGGGGGGTTATTCCTCCCATGATAGCTGTCTAAAAGAAAGAAGTAAAAGCACACACAGGATGTCATTGATTTGAATAGCACAACAATGTTGTAGTTATTAATATTCTAGTGTAATCGTTATTTTATTTATTCCATTGATAAGCACCTTCTTCAGTCCAGCAAGTGTGTATAAAGCTATGCAGTATGGCCAATATTTATTCTATATCGTTAGAAAAAACTAAACATTTGGCAGAATTGACAAATGGTCAAAGGTATGACGTGTACAGAAATGTTCAAAAGTAGTTCAGATTACTGACCAATGTATTCCCCTCTCTGCGAGGTTCCCGAGGGCCTGGGGCTGAAGGCTTGTTGGACGGGAGGAGGCTCATAGCTGTCATCATGGTCATCTTGTGGGAGGTCATAAATGGAGTTTTCCTGCAAGTAACTTGGGGTTGTAACATGCTGTTGCTATTGGTTTCAGTACAGTATGTAAACTACACATTTATTGTAGCTGTGGAGAAGTGAGTTGTTCAACACGTCATAAGTCATACAGAATGCCCCACTCGCACATTTTGCGTGGCCTTGTTTGGAGCACTGTGTCCTTAGCGTGGGGCCACGCCTTATCAAGCTCTTACTTACAGTCCATCGCTTTTGCGTAGTTAGAGGTGTCACACCCCATGAGGGATTGGACGACACGAAAATAAAATGAGTAATTAATTTGTTCGATCAATCATTCACTCACACAATTGTCATACACAGTATAACGCATATAAAGTGTAGTCTTTGTCAAAGGATGGTCTGTAACACAGACCTTGCCCTAGTTAAAGGATGGTCTGTACCACAGACCTTGTCCTAGTAAATAAACATAGATTGGACTTACAAATTCCGGTTCAGACCACTGATCATCGTCATCATCCGCATCACCATCACCACCACCTGAAAACACATATTCGGAAAGGTTAAGTTAAGAATATTTGGTGAGCCACAGTTCTTCTAGCTACAGTATGAAACAATTTCCTTTTTCCAAAATCAAACAGTAGTCAAAACTTTGCAACCCACTTATGCTCATTACCTATACAGAACCAGTCAAAAGTTTGGACACACTTTCTCATTGAAGTGATTGGTTTTTGACTGGTACTGTATGTTCAAAGTGGACTAATCATTTCACTGGAAATGGTCAACAGATTGAAGTACTACAGGTATTAAGGGGTAGATATTAAATCATTTGAGAAATTGTCCATGTCATTGATAATAGTTTGTTACATGACTTTAAAAGATTAAAACATTTATAAAAAATACAATAAAGTTAAGGACCAAACTTGAGCAAATTGTAAAAAAAAAACAACAGTTCTTACGCTGATAGTCTCTGGCAGGTACTTTTGGAGCTGGTTTGTTTGTGAACCTGGTGTACACAGCAAACACACAAGCAGCACTGGCTGATTAAGCAGGAATACATTTTGATCACAGCTAATGTCTGGTAAACACTTTTTTTTTTTTTTACAAGTTAAAAATGCTGAAATACTGTCTGTTTAGGCATTGTCAGCGTCAGCCCTGAGTGCGTTTGCGCTAGGGAAGGAAAGTGAGAGCGGGCATAGCCATCTGGTGGCAGTTTTCAGTTTGTCTATTTTTAAATGTTGGCTGTAAATGAGTTAACAGAAAAGAGGAATTGCCCCCTTTCTACCTCTAACAATAACCGTTTGTTAAATGAGCATCATGCCTGTATTTTAAACTCTCACACTACATGCTTCGGTCACTGAATGTCGCACAACAATCCACAAGCAAAGACCCACGGCTACGTCTACATCATGAAAGATAACTGCATGCCACTGAGTCTGAATCTTGCTTGCCCAAAATTATCTTTGTTTTTGGGATGTTGACGGCATTTTATTTGTGAATCTACCTTTTCAGTCGTTTCATTAGGTTGCCATCATTTGCTTTGATATCCTGTACCATCTTCTGAAACTGTCTGGAAAACAAGAAACAAAATACAGTATATGGCGTCAAAATGAATATATCTAGCATGTGTTGAATGCAGGTTCAAGGCCATGAATGTAAATTATTATCATGTAATACTAGCTTATGAGGAGAATAATCCAAGGAAACTCAAAGTAAACTTTACGCACTCTACAGTAAATGAGAGACTGAAGGGGCAAAGACAAAGGCATTCAGACATACTCTTCCTCTAAAAAATGTTGTCTGTCGTTAAATAAGATAGATACTTTCTCTTTTACGTTAATTGTGCCTGACCTTTATTTAACCAATTAGGCTTTTTTAGTTTTTAAGGAACAAAATAATAGAAACTGTTTTGCAATTTGTAACATTTGCATCCAATGTTTAAATCATGATTGAGTTTACAAGGACATGAATATTAGACTTTTCAAAAGATTATTAAAAATCTGAATATCAGAATGCGCTTACCGAAGTTTTACGCTGGCTGGAGCAACAAGCCTGTTTAATGTATCCATGTTTTCCAGTGTTTTTATATCTTACATTGTCTCATGTCTTTAACCTCTTATTCCTCTTGATAACTCTGTGGCTGTGACTAACAGGACATTAGGTGCAGACGTGGGCAGGTCTATGTTAACGTTAAGTCATGTGGGGAGAGACATGCAACAATATGATCTTCCTCTGCAAGAACATTCACTTCTCCTTTCTGTGCAGCTAACACTGAGGTTGGTGCTTAATGCAAATTTTCTAACTAAGTGGGGACTGTAAGGTGATGGAAAGTGCTTATTAATATATTTTCACTGGAATATTAAATGCCCACAGTCTACATAATGTCTCACTGTCTTTCTTCTATTTCACGAAAGATTGGTCAGACAGGTTTCCCAACTAGAAAGCTCCGTGGCTGCAATCATGTCCAGGATTGAATTCATAGTGGTATTTCAATTTATTTCAATTAAATATGCACTACAGTGCTGGGTCAATCTCAGGGGAAAAATCACAGTATAATTGCCTTGTAAATTCTCTATTGAGAAATGCCTTTTTTTTTTTAAACGTATCTTCTGTGCATATGGGTTGTCTGAACTGTTTATAAAACTGCATTGAAACTGCATATTCAACTAGTTCTATGGGTTTGAAGTGTCTGAGTGAAGCTTTCATCTGTTTTTATTTTAGGCAAATGTGGTGGGAGAGGTATTTTATAATAATGGAAAGTACCATGAGGTTAACTCTCAAAGCTCAAAAAAAGGAAAATATGCATGAATAATAACAACAAACCTTTATTTGTAGCACTTTTCCGAACTACTTCTCAAAGAAACAAAAATTAAAGAGGATAATTGGGCAGTCAAGGGTGAATTTGTTTTGTGATGAGAGCCAGTGCAGCTTGAGATGACAAAGTAAAAAAAAAAACGCAATTTGAGTTGTTTGTTTTTCCCCCCTCACAATCCAAATACATGTCTTTGCCTGACTAACAGCTTTAGAAAAACACCAGCACTCTAAAATGATTCACAATTTTCAATTCACAGTGCTGCACAACAAACAGTACCACAAGGTAGGCTTCAACCAACCTTTGAAAACAGTTTTCTATCAAGCACATACCTTGATAGTTGGCTCATGTTGGGATTTATTCCATTCCTTTTGATAACCTTTTTGGATCTAGCTTAGATTAGCTATGGTTTTATAAAGCCCAACCACTAAACAGTCATTGTTATTCATTGCATAGAACCACCAGTAAAGTTGATGTGTCAGTGTCAAGTGCCAATATTAACAGTTTATGTCACTTCCTGATTGCACAGTCAATGTTTAACCACAAGAAAACGGGGAACATGTAGGAAAGAAGATCTCTGAAAACTTTATTTGGTTTCCTGTATTTGGTGAAATGTGTAGTGTGTGTTTTTACTGTGGATAAGGATTCAAATACTCAACAGTTTTATTTTGTTAAATCATGATTAAAGTAATTTTGAACTGGAAAATAAAGAAAGAGTAAAAATAGAGTGGGATGTAGGAGAAAAGGCCTCTTATGGTTGACAAATTGTACTGAATCTGTTCTGTGAAACAGTGTCAGATAGATTCCAGTAGAATAAAAAGGGTAAACATCATAAATAGCCTACAATATCATATCACAATTAAACAATACCAGGTGCACTGACTGAACAACATATTGCTGCTGATAATCAATTGATTTAGTGTCTGCTGGCTGTACAGTGTGACTCTTGCTGCATTATGCTAGATGGCAGCAAATCACCAGGAGCCTTCAAACTCATCTTCAAGCTGGTGAACTCAAGTCTATCTCTTATAATATTGTCAGTGTAGCTTTGTTATGCAGTATGTTTGTGTCTAATCCACAAATTATGGACTACTTTCTGCAGTGTGTGTAGTCACTTTGAAACAATTATTAGTAGCTTTGTAGGGCTTACAGTAAATTCAAATTTTTTTTTATCCAACCTTAATGCTGTTCGTATTAAAGTGTGAATCTGTTTACATCCCTTTGTTGGATTAAGGAGTTTGTGAATTGTACATTAAAGACAAATGGTTCACACTAAATATGCTAGAATTGCTTTTAAATAATACATTTCTTTTTCATTGTTTATTCATTGCCTGGGGTCTTTCCTGTTTTTTTTCCACTGGCTTACGTTTTGTAGGACACTAACAAAGCTGCATGATGCATGAATTACGCTTAAATATGTTCATTTTCAGTACATTTTCTGTGTATTCAAAAACAAAAACACAAAGAACAACAACGTTACAAATGTAGACAAGTAATTGCATTTATTTATAAGAATACAATATTAAAATAACGCCTTGTTATTGTTATTTGTGGCCTTATCAGTGTCTCAACAAATCAATCAATCAAGAAAAAAACCCTCTTGTTAACAAATTTGTAATGAAATCATGGGTCCTTACTGTAAAAGGGATAACCTCGTTCACAAAAATTAAACATGCCTAGATCCCCCCCCTCCCACACACACACACACACACAGACACACAACCTAGAAAAAAAGAATCTGCTTAAAATCTAACTTAGCCTTTTGCCACTGAATAATATATTTTGCCTGAGTGCCTCTCCACACCCTGCTTCCAAACTAAATTATTTATGGGGAGGCTGTGATGCTGTTTGAGACACAACAGCCCCATGCCCTGCCACTTGTTCCGCATACTGGAGACCAGAAGTCCCCCCACTGAATATACAAGTGGGTGGCTCAGCTATTTAGGACCTCATAGCTCTTTTACAACCGCTGCAAGCTTTGAAAAGTCTGACCAGTCATATACTCAGCTCTCGCTGCGTGACCTGTAAGATGTCCCCTCAGATCAATGTACAAACAAATACAACTCCCTGTTAGGATAAGAGGAGATGTAAGTAACAAGGTCATTTACTCTGAACACTTTGTTTGGGGAAAAAAAACTGTCTTTCCATTGTGCTCACCCAATCCTAAATGTCCTTTACTGTTAAACATACCAGGCGTTAAAAGGCATTTTGGATAGAATGACTTTGGGCAGCAATTACTCGCAACCGGACAAATGAACTTCATCAGTCGAATCCTCAGAGCATTAGTAACTCCACAGTTGGTGTCCTTCATGGTGGAATGGCCCGTCGCTGAGGCGTCATTACATACCACATGGAAAGCAGAGATAATCGGTTCACTCACAGACAACCAGCGTAGACAGGCCATATGGTGTCAGCCACATGAATATGCAGGCCCATCCACAGGCATCACTCAGCAGCAGCCACGGCCACTGAAACACACACGGGCGAACCGGGTCGGCCCAGAGAGCCCCCCGGTACCGTCTGTACAACCCTGTCTGCCTCGTGGGGATGACTCACAGCGGAGCATTCCCTCTCTCCATCTCCATCAGCCCTCTCAGCTTCTTGTTCCTGCGCGTAGCAGATTCCCTTCCCTGCATGGTTGCTTCACTACTACTACGTTAACTGTCAGGGGGACACCCCGTGTCACAGTCACCCTCAGAACGTCAGTGATCACAGCGTCAAAGCCAGCTTAAGGTTTTAGGCCATACAAACGGGCCGTGAGAAATGGGGAAAGTCGAAAGCTCTGTGACTGGGGAACGCGTGGTTTTGAAAACTTGACTCCAGACCTCAAGACGGCGATACACAGGAGAGAGAGATGGTGTGCAAACCCACGAGAGGTTGGAGAACTATGGAGAGATATTCCTGTTCAATATGAGGAGTTCTGGTACCTGTGCTCTAATTGGGCCCGGGTGTGCAGGTTGGATCAATGGCTGTGGGATCGATGAGCATGCGTGTGAATGTAGGCTTATGATCTGGTTGAGCTTTTTCGCACATCAAAGTGAAGTCTTTGAAACGTTATTCGCTGATTGATCTGGCTGAAAATCCCAATTGAACTGGTTTTTAGATCTCGACCAGACTGTCTTAGTATTAAAAACGTACTGCATTTCCTACTGCTCATTTGGTGTTGCTGTGAAGACTAACTTACAGGCGAAACTATCCAAACTAATAAAAATAAAAAAAGATACTGCAAGACTGGAGTTTTTGAAATGACCAAATACACATCTAAGAAATTATTTAATAAATGTTATTAGATAAACAAGAAAATGATACAGCAAAAGTTTAAATAAACATTAGCAATGTTTTGTGAGCTATTGGATACATTTAGAGGTGTGATGCCTCTCCCACTGCTATGCTGTGGTGGGCTGATCTGCTGTGTTGGAGGGTCCTTTGTGCCGATGTTGTACTTCTGGGCGCCCAAACTACTCGCCTATTTCAGATGATCACATTGGCTAATGGGTGTGGCTGGCTCTGAACATGCAGACTGACTCTACCACCCTTTTGTGGTTTGCTTATTATGGTTTTGGTTGATATATTTTTAACACTCACGTACGCACTGCATGTACACACTGACAACTACACTACTACACACTCCATACTACCTGTTACAGTATTTAGTTATAACTCCTGTAGTTGAGATTCATACACCAAATTCACCAAAAATGTACATGCAAAATAATTCTGGGAAATAATGCAAGGTCATTGGGATTTAACTAATCTCTCTTCAACTTCCATTAACTCGACACACTTGTGGTAAACAGTTGATGTATTGAGTTGCTGTAAGCATTGTGAGTTTACAAATAGTTGGAAACTATTTATTTAAAATATTTTTATTTAAAAATGTTTTTCAGTGAAACAGGCCAAAGAGCACTAGAAGTAATAATTGCTTTCAAGGCTTTAATTGCTGTTAGATATTTCTAAGCGAGGAGTTTGTCCATGAACGTGGCCAAAATCCAAAAACAATTCTGAGCAGGTTTTGGTTTTAATCATCACTTTTTGGGTAAAGATACTGAAATAGATGATGATGTATAGAGAATGTAGAGACATTATATCACTCACCAACAGTCTGTCAATCCTTAATATATAGCACATTCTGACAACTACAGTATTTCTGAAAAAAAATAAAATAGGGATTGCATTGCTTATAATTACTTGTCTAAAGCTGCATCTTATAGGGTTAAGAATAAAGGTTTTAGACCAGCAATGGTTATAATTCCGTTAATATTGGTCAATATTCTCAGATAGCACAACATGATCCACAACTAGTGTTATATCTGGGACCTACCTCTTTGGTTCCTGCTCACCTTGACCACTTGATACAGAGTCCAAGGTCAGCAAACTCATGACGGTCACTACAGAGGACTGTAAGCAAACAGGGCGGTCAGCTACATTTTCATCTCTCTCTCTCTCTTTCTTTCTCTCTCTCTCTCTCTCTTTCTCTCTCTCTCTCTCACTCTCTTAATTTTCTCACAGACACATGGTAAGTATAAGTATACATTGAAGTCATATTTGGGAACATGCTTTACTTGGAAAGGCAGGGAAGTGGTGCAAGACACCCATGTTTCAGTTGAACAGGAACTTGGTTGTTCATTCCTCCCTACGGTAAACATCTCACTCATATTCTCATACTCAAACCATGTAATCTTGGAATCAGAATGAGCCAAGCTGACACTAGACACCTCTGTCACCGTACCCACAGAGTTCCTGCTATCCACTGGAAACCCCCCCCCCCCCCCCCCTCTTGATGTAATTCAGGGCAAGTCTCCCCAAACTGATACTAGATGACAACACATCCTGCTACAGTCAATGGCTGTTACGTCATGTGCGCTGGCCCATGAGTGAATTGGCTGTCTTGTTCGCGAATCACTATTTCATCTGATCCCACTAAACTTTGGTTGGTGGCCAGCAGTATTGTACACAGCTGAGCGATGAGGGGGGGGGGGGGGGGGGCGCGCCAAAAAAAAAGACA